>JAPMNZ010917887.1:0-10019 GCA_029875035.1 Pomatoschistus microps
GTCTTCAGATGTCTTGTTTCCAGTTTTGTGTTCCAGTTGGAGACAGGAGTCCGCTGCATCTGTCATGTCCCGGTGAGTCATCTTCAAATAGGTAACTTATGAATGAAAGGCTCCGTCTGCTCCCACAGTTCACAGGTGGATGTGTCGCTGATGGAGCTGTCCATGGTATCAACCACATTACTGCAGTGAAACTCCACTAGAGACCACCCTGATCCTGACCCTACACAGTGAGAGGCCGTTCTGACTCTAGACCATGGACACGTGTCTGGTGAGCTGGACTATTACGGTCCATTTGGGATCCACAGTGGAATGCAGACATATTGTTACTTGCATTAATTAACTTGTTTTCGTTACAGGTACTCAAGCTCAGTGTTGGAAAAGTCATGGTTTTCTACAACTACAATGACAGTTGTACTTCCAGCTCCAGCCACATACAGTCCAAAGAACATACATCCAAACATTTGTAAGTCAAAATCTGAGATAAAGAGTGTTCAGTGTTCATTAGAATGTGAGTGACACCAAATCATGTATCTGACCAAATGTTGGATCTTTTCTTGTGAGAGTGACCTGTGAATGCTGCAGTCCACTTCAGGGGAAGAAAGGAACGAAGAAACTGACCAAAACAAATCTGCAAAGGAGAGCGCCTGACTGGGACGGTGTGCAGCTGAGGGAGAAGCGGCTCCAATGAAACTCAGACCCTCTGAATGGCCAGCGTTCTGGACCAGAGACAGATGTCTTACCCTCTCCATGTGGCTGAGAGCTCCTTCCTCCAGTGGTGGAGTTCAAGTGTCTCTGGTCTTGTTCACGGAGAGAAAAGGAGCAGCGTCTGCAGTGATGCTGCCCCTGTTTGGGACTGTTTTGGTGAAAACTGGGAAGCTGAGTCTGGAGCTGGCCTGAAAACGCCTCATCCAGCTGCAGGAGGTTCGTGTGTAGTGGGGAGTCTGGGCCACTCAGACTGCTGCCTCTGTGACCCGACCCAGGAAAACGTGGGAGAAATTGGATGGATGTTTCCAGATGAGCCCAGAACAAGTGACTGAGGGATGGAGAAAGCTCAACATAAGACTGCACTGAACAAATCCAAATGTGGTCATAATAAAAACCAACAATGTCGGGTTCAATTTTACTTTTATTTCTTATGTCAGTAATAGTAAGTTTGTGTTGAAGTGCTGTGTTACTTGTAACCAAAAGAGAACAGTCACACATTATTTTATAATAATTGTTCCTAGGGCCTCCTAAAAATATTTACATGTCCACCAGATTTTCTAAAAATGACCGTTTTCCTTTACCTTCACTGACTCTTGAGAAGTACTATAACTGTTGACTATAACTTCACAAAAAACAAAAACAGGCTAATGCTGAAGACGAAAGACAAGTAAACAGTGTGTTGCAAACTACCATTTGCCTTTCTCTGATGTAAGATGAAGCTCAGTCCAGAACCAGTTCAGAATCAGCACCTTGAAAAGGGGGCTTTAACTGCCCTTTTAAGATTGTTTGTAAGCAACAGATGAAAATGGCAGAATTTCTCACATTAACAACACTTCCACAACTAAAAGCTGTTAAATTGACTGCTCTGGGAGTACCACTGGTAAAACCCTAACACGTAAAAATCATTGGCCTTAATCAATATTACCCTTAGTATGTGTTCAAGTGTCTCCATGATCTCACACAAAAGTACATATGTGACATGTTACTGCCATATGAACACGCTCTGAGGCGCACAGGGACTGGCCTCCTTCAACTATTCCTGAATTGGAAAAGAAGAAATATAAATATGAGGACGAGGCTTCTGATGAAGAGGCCAATGCCTCTGAAGAGGATGACGCAGACTCTGGCTACAAAAGTCTCTCAGAGGAGGACGTCAGTGAAGTGGAAGACGAGGACACGGAGGGTGAAGAGGAAGGCGATGACACGGAGGGTGAAGAGGAAGACGAGGACACGGAGGGTGAAGAGGAAGACGAGGACACGGAGGGTGAAGAGGAAGACGATGACACGGAGGGTGAAGAGGAAGACGAGGACACGGAGAGTAAAGCTAGTCTTCCTCCAGCGGCCTGCCTCCTTGGGACACCCCTGCTCCAGCTGTGGAGGTTCCTCAGCCGCAAACAGCGAGCAGCAAGCCCTCCTCCTGCGCCCTGTCCTGTCTTTGAAGAGGAGCGTCGTCCAGAGGGGTCCAGGCGCCACAGGGGTGAAGATGAAGAGCCCATCTCCAAGAGGCCACGCTTCTCCTACTCTGAGGGGAAACGTGGCCGGGGGCTTCGTCCACTTCTTCCAGCCGCCCCACCTGCTCCAAGACTCTGACTCTGACTGAAGCTCAGCCTGAGACTGGAGACAACAGCCCCTGGAGGAGAGGAGGAGAGAAGGCCACGCCTACTTCTACAGCACTGTGACACGTGTGCAGAGGAGGTCACAAAGTGCTTCACATGGACACACGCTCCACCATCAGCAGCCCATTTCTCCTCTAGACATTTATTTCTTTCTTGATTTATTTATTATAAAGTGTTACCGTATATTTTAACCACGGCCAATGCAAAGGCAGTATATAGATCGACAATGCTAACCCCCTAGCTCATGGAAGTTTTGCACCAACTCCATTGAAAAGTAAACTCCTATCCCTGTAACCGTTTGTGTCCCTCTCACAATTTTATGTTTTAGCACTTGCTACAATCTTGGTGTTTTTCACTTGTTTATATTGTCTTTGTAAATCTAGATATGAGCCAGTATGATTGACCAATTAGAATCTGCCCCTGAAACAGCGAGTAGGTCACCCCGTTGTCACCCATGCTCAAAGAGGTAGCCCCAAATGGCTGCTGTTCAAATCAGCTTCTCCTGCATTCTGCAAACAATCAGGCTGATATCGGCACTTGATCTCTTATCCACTCATTGTATAAGATCGATATGTTTGTTTGTTCATTTATTTCAAGTGGAGAAAAAATAACATTCACAGTCAATTACAATTCACAATCAAGTGAACGTTAAAGCAAGGCAAGTTCATTCTTCTAGAACAGTTCATGCTCAAGATCACTCAAAGAGCTTAACAAAACAAGAAAATAAACGTTGACATCACACAAGGCATCAAAACAAGCCTCGATGATCCAAGATGGCGTGCTATTCAAACGAATGGCTTGTGCTCAGTAGCGCATGGGACAATCACGGGCACCGAGAGATTAGCAGAACTTGTCCATGTACCTGGTCCAAATAATTTAACGAGTCTACCATGCTAATTCATGATTATCTTATATATAATGTTTGTTTAAAGATCTACTGGAGGATTTTCCCAAATTTTAGGAAAGAAGCACCCTCTGAATAAAACTCTGGTCTTATTTGACGAGCACATATCACCAGAATGATTGACAATTGATAATAGTCTTGATGATCTACCCGGAAGTAGAAAATCCTCTTGTATACCTATAATATATTATCTCAAAGCATTCCGGAGACTATCCCTGCTAGTCCACAAACTCTATGCTTATTTTATGCATTATTGGCTCACTTATCTTCCCTCTAAACATGCATGCCACATTTTTGAACTGCCGGGTCACTATCAGACCTGTGTCACTCCTCTTCACGCTGTAGCTGAATACTGACGAATGTGGCTATGTCCTCAGGTGCCCAGCGCTTCAGGCCAAAATACACAATTAAAGTAAGTGCACTTTCCTTCATCTCCTCTGAGGGCTCTGTGTCAGACAACCTCCATTCTGCTGGGCATGGACCTCACTGCTGCCCTCAGCCTGATGCACCCTGAGCTCCATTAGAGAGGCTAGAAATGTGTTTTAAAGCACGTGAACTATGCAGCAGGTTGAGACGTGCACGCCGTATTATACATGTCATGATGTATTGGATATAAACACTAAAACACGATTTCAGCTTTAGCTTTAACCTTATAATATATACCACAAGAAGCACTGACTGGGAGTAGCACCGAAATTTTTACCAGTGATAACATTTGCTAAACACTCTTCTTGCTCCTGCTTCAATTTCTTGATAGAACCAGACCGGATTACTTTACTATCACATTTTTCGCCATTGCCAAACTCCAACCTGCCCGTTTGACACAAACTCTTGACGTCAACCACAACTAACTACAACACCCGCCTCCCGCGTTTGCTGTTTGGTCGGATGGAATTCAACAGATTGTAATCGCTAACACAGGGACCAGACCCAGACGTTACATGATTACCGAAATGATTATTGTGCGGAGTGAATGGATGGCTATGGTCAGGCTAGCTCAGAAGTGGTATCCTTATTCAAAACAGAACCCGATGTGGCTATCTGTGTGGCACCCAGATGATTCCTGTTTTATTACACACATTAAATTAAGTGATATAATGACCAGTATTGGTAATTGTTTTGAGCTAGGGTATCTTACTTGAAAACTATGGCACATTTAACGGAATGTAATAAAACGCATATAATTTATTCCTCACTCTCAAAAAACTGTTCCGTTGAAAAGAGAAGAGTCTTAAAAATAAAACCGGACAGGAACTTATCTGTGAACCGGAGAAGGAGCGGACAGAGTTTAATGCTGAAGTCACTAGTGGAATTTGCCTTATCACAGCATTTGCCTTATCGCAAAAAACAGAAGGAGAATATTTCATTATTTTTTTTAACTAGCTCTCCCCTTACCAAACGTGACATAATCCAGAACACGTCCGATTGAATCACATTTATTAGATGAGCTGTATTCTCATCTGTGAGTGAATTAATCTGAGAAAATGTACATAACTATATCTGTGCTGTTTAAACCACCACTGTCCATCAGAGCTGTTTACTGATGGACAGCTCTCCCCCGAGTTCATGGTCAAAACAACAAAGTCATATTGACACAGTTGAAAATGTGTAAATAAAAAACATATCTAACACTCTTTTATTACAAGCAGAAGTCAGGGTAACGATGATAGACTCAGAGAGAGACTGACAAACCAGAGGGGGGGAAATCCTAACCATTCCCCTGACAGGACTGGCAGCTGGAGCTAACCCAAACTTATAATGGGGTCGACCAACCATCACATCCCATATACACACCAGAGTCAGTTCCACTCAGTAGTTCTTGCTTATCTCTGCTTCAGCTAGCTGCTAAGATCACGCCATGTGTTAGGTGTAAAAGTAGCACATTAACATTTAACTTACGCTAAAAGCAGAAAAGAACGGAAGCATTATCTGCTGAAGAGTACAAGGCCCTAATCCACTATGTTTAACATCATGTTTTATTCAGCAGAGAAGGTCCAGACTCATCGATCGACTGAACAACACGCGTTTGGCAGAACACTTATTAATATTCATGCCTTACTCCATGAATTCTGCTTCATAATTATTTTCTTGCATTCATCAAAAACAAATCTGCACTAATTCTCTGATATTAGAATTGCCAAATTAAAATTGGGAACATGTTGGACAATTCAAATGAAAATATATTGTGTGTACCCTGTGTTCAAAGCAAGGAATCTAATCTGTTATGTTGTTGAAAACTATAAATGGGAAATGGACAATTCAATTGTATCATTGCCATTATTATATTTGTTATGCCAAAATTCACAATTTTTAGCTATATGAAGCAAAATAATGTCTAAATGTGTTGACATTTATGTTGCTAACCTCACTATCATAGAACTGTTGTGTTATGTTGGTGTAATTCTGCCAACATTCATCATTCAGTGAAGTTTGAAAACCAAATCATAAAAATACTTCAGACCTTTTGAAATCTTGCTCACAGAGGTTGCCCTCTTTCTTAACTGCCTCATTCCTCATCGCTGTAAATGTAACATAAATGTCCGTTTGACCATTACAGTTATGGATGGCTTTGATGGGGGTCATTTTACATGCTGAGGGCAGCATATGCTCTTGAGGTTTTCAGGCCTGGACAAGTCCAGGAAGGACAAACGTCTCGACCTGACTGCTTAGCCCAAAACCAATTACTGGCTTTCAGAAGCACATACAATCACTCACTAGGTTACAGTCAATAAATCTCATCAACAAATTCCAGATGTTTCTATTAAAAAGTAAATGAAATATCTGTGTGCAGACAAACATGACTATATTTCACCTCTCGACCACATGTGTTTGGACTGATGTGTGGTGTGCACTGGACACGTGTAATAGATTCTGATGTGCATTTGTGAACTAATACATAGTTGTTGCTTATTTCTGAGAGATTGGTTTTGCTGAGATGTTTGTTCAACATGTATAGTTACATAAAGTTGGCTCCATATGGTGGGATAAATAGGTTTTTATCTGCCTTTTTTAATCTGCGTCCGACGGCTTTCTTATCTGTGGTCTCCTCCTTTAGCTTGATCTCGCCGAGACTCCAACATGGCACCAGATCAACTCAATCCCTTTGTCTAAGTCTGGAAAATGTTTCATGGAAAAAATATGCTAATGCAGCATCCTGGGAGTTCCCATTTACAAAGCACTTACAAATAATAGGAATAAGCAAAGCGCATGGACAATAACGATGGAACTACACATTACAGATTTGCGTTTTCAGTGAGTCTACAGGTTAATTCAGAAGTGTGGTTCTAAACCTTTGACTAGTTGGAAAACCTGCTGTTTCAGTTTATTAGTGGTTGTCAATAGATACACTGTAGCTTCCTCAACAATGATTCTGTCTCATTTCTACTTGTACACTTTAATTTAGAACCTTGTTTACCCTTCAGGGGCCAAAGTAGTTTTATTTTATTGTTTCCATTCATTGATTATAGTAGTCATCCATTTCTGATAAAGTATGTAATTTATTAATGTGACTGTTTTGGCCGGTGATGTGGGCTTTAGGATGCAGAATATGAATTTATCTTCTGCGCAGGTATATTCTGTTGAATGTGGTCCATGTTTAAGTGCAGCGCTTTAATCATCAGAATCATGGACACTCATGTAAACTTGTGTTGTTTTGTAGAGCTGTCAGTAGAAAGGTTGAAATATTCCTCATATAGAACCAGGAATATGGAAGGAAAAGTGCTGTCACCCATAGCCTTTTCCTTATTGCAGAAAGAGCCAATTAGAGGGAGTTCAAACCGGAAGAGGGAATCTGGAACCATATTAAAGATCCATACATCTGTGAACAGACCTTGGGAGCTTTGCAAATAACGATTAAGACTTTTAACATCAACTCAGATTTTTCAAAAGCTGATAACTAACTTATTAATGAGCATTTTCGTCAACTTTTTCTTTCACACTTGTGGGAAAAGACCATGTTCAAACTGAAAGCACGCAGCGGATTGCCTTGTTGGTCCGATGAAGGATTGTGTTTAGCTCCTTGTGGTGAAACTCGTCTTCACTTTCTCAAAAAGCCAAAGAAGTACTCTCCAGACCAGTGGGCATCGGAGCAGTGGAGATTTTCCATTTGAGACCAGAACTGAAAGGCACAATTTACTATTTCAACAGAAGCCACATGAAGCTGTTGTTTTAGTATACATTTATTCATAGACTTGCTCACAAAAACACAGTCTTCATAAAGTTGGGCAAAATAGCTGTTGGAAGGTTGGAATTTGCCTTTTCGATCAACCTAGAAGCTCTTGTACTTTGAAATTAAATTCAACATATTGCCCAGAGTAATTCCAAGACAAAGCACCATCCTAGAGAAATAAATGTATCTAAATTAGACCAGAACGATCAAAATTACGGCGCAAGAAAACAGTGGTTGTTGTTACTAAGGCAGATCATTGCATTTGTGCCAAACGCGCATACATACACAGCGATCTACATAATTCATTGACGTGACCTCGGGTTCAGCCTCCTTATTAAAATCAATCCTGTTCTTGTTAGTGACTTATGACTCGAGGAAAGTATAACTTTATCGAGCCTGGAGGTGTTCCGTACATTTTCGATCATCCATGTCTGTGCTAAAGAAATGGCATTTGCTCTTTCTCCAAAAGACGCCCACACAGACCTGCTGTTCTGCGCTGAAGACGGGTCTGAGCTGACAGCCGCCTCCAGTGTCCAGCAAGAGCTCAAGTGAGAGGTGGCTTTTACTGGTTCAAACGCCATGTGAGACGCAGACAGGCACGTTTATTGAACATTTCCAGACACTTGTCAAAAGATGTATGCAGTATCACATTATGTTCGACTGGAAAGTTTACATTGATGGATGATTTACCCTCTAAATCATCCATCCTGTTTTTCTTAATCCATTGCCAGGACGCCCAGCCTGCCATGCACACTTCCTCCAGCTCACCCGAGGGAATCCCGGAAGCTGAGAGATAGTCCCTCCATTGTTTTCTGGGTCAGGAAATCAAATTGTTAAATGGTAAACAGAAAATGTTGCACAATATACAATGAGTATAGTGTATGTTTTTGTTTGATGACTAAATCAATAGAATGAGTGAGACCAAGCAATGGCTGAACACATGACTGGACACAGAAGACGTGCAACAGGGTTAGAATTGGTCATGCACTTTTAACCAGAAGCCATAATTTGCATTTGAAAACAGGAAACTAAATCAGTGAGGAAGTTAATGATTTTCCCTGCAGGTGAAATGTTTGCCAAAAATGCATCCTGATTGTGAGCGAGCTTGCATCTTCACAAACCAGACTCATAACAGGCAAGGACCATGCAAAGTGCTTAATGTGTGATATCCAGACCACGTTTACTGCACTGGGGGGGTTCTCTCACCAGGAATCGTGGCACTTACCCTCACGCAGACTCCACCGCAGCATCAGAGCAGAGCTGTCAAAGCAGGTATCATGCAGGAGCACTTGTTGGAAGCTCTTGAGTATTTTATCAATCCTCAAATATGGATGGTCTGGTGATCTCCGCTGGAATAAAGATGCTCTGCTGTGATGTTTGGTTGTTGGAGATCCGCTTGGCTGCACTGAAGCTAAAACCAGTGCACTACACTGTGGTCCTGGGAGCTACACTGCAATAAGTGAAAATAGAAAAAGTATAAAATGGTATCTTAATTTGAGCACAATTTGAGCAATAAAGCAACATTTCTCGATATAATACTAAATGGCTTTGTACCATTGGCAAATCTAGTATTAAGACGATCAGAATGTACTCAAATTAAGATTAAAACAACTCAAGTATTACCTCATAATTTATCATTTTCTGCTGTGTATCACCACACCTTCTCTGTTAGCCGAAAGACTTAATACATGATGCTGAATTATTTACATTTGGGACAAACAGATTAATGGTAATTGGAAGTGTTCTTCATGCGTGCCGAAGTAGGGTTTTGTGAGTTCATCATGCAGTGGTTATCACAGCTCGTAACCCCCTGCCCCTGTACTCATTGTGTTCTGTGTCCTGATTGGTGTAAGAAGAGTGTATTGTCTGGTAAGGGGTAACTTCATTTGGACATCAGGCAGTAATTGAAGTAGGATCAAATTGACTCATATGTGGCCACTCAAAATCAGGCCATATGGGACTGTTGTGATTCAAGCTAACAGGCCTTTAAAGTAGTTATTAATCATAAACGTCCTTTTGATATGTGCACAGACGGCAGTATTCGCAGTTCAATAGAGGTGTGATGGCTCCAGGAGTGGCAGATTTATCCTCCCCTGCCAACTCGACTGAAGCCCTATTTTCTTGTTCAGTGAAGTGGAAGTGGGTGGTTTGAGCGCTGTTTGCCATTGTAATT
This sequence comes from Pomatoschistus microps, assembly GCA_029875035.1. Classification (NCBI taxonomy): domain Eukaryota; kingdom Metazoa; phylum Chordata; class Actinopteri; order Gobiiformes; family Gobiidae; genus Pomatoschistus; species Pomatoschistus microps. Next base: position 9,567 of record JAPMNZ010917887.1, read on the forward strand.
CCAAACAGATCTTAGACAAATGCAATTAAAGCTGTGTTGGGTTCTTTTGTGCATAAAGTGATTGACTTTGCAAAGAACCATTACTGAGAAGCAGGCAATGATGTGTTATGGTGGAGGAAGTGCCAGTGCCACCCACAGTGAAAGAAGACATCTCAGAGTCACAATGCTGCTTTCAGCGGGAATGTATTCTAGATGAATGTGTTATGAATTCCCGCTTCAGAACATTGGGAGAACATTTGAAAAGTGATGTTGGATGAAAAATGTCTAGTGTGGAGATATACCCAGAACAAGTTTGAAATTTCCCAAATTCATTTTGATCTTTCTGTGTCCCTTCTGTCTTTTTCTTATGAAAATGCATCATGTGTCAAAACTAAAGTCTAATGATAATGAAACTATTAGCATCAAATTAGTCATCAGTCTATGCTCTAGGGCAGTGGTCCCAAACTGCGGCCT
>JAPMNZ010917966.1:0-13095 GCA_029875035.1 Pomatoschistus microps
TATATATACATATATATATAAATTTGTTGTGGTGTAAGAAGAGAACATTTGTACCCAATATTATGGCTTGCAATTGAAGAGTTGCCACAGACATGAGGGTCTGTAGGTTCACCAATTCCAAAGTGAGGAAGAACACCTTAACATGAATTCCAACTACTGAGATGCATGTGCCCTAATAATCCAAAAGGTCCATTTGTAGTTGTAGTGTTCACAAAGTAGGAATAAATTGTTAGAGGACATGATGTATTTTAGTGTTCTGACCAAAACTTGATAATCTTCTTCAATAATTTAGCTTATTTAAGTCCCTGTATTAAATATTGTTTTATTTAATTTCTTGTTTTTCCTTTTTTAATGTTTTTTTAAAGTTTTTTTTAAAACAAAATAATAGCATATATAATATAAAACAAATCAAACAATGACAGCAGCAAACCAAATGTCATTTTGTACTGTTTAAGCCTATAGTGCCCCCTGGTGGTCCCCAAAGGGAAAACAAAAAACAAAACCAGTTCTTCCCTTTGTGAGAAATGAGAGTCAGCAAAAAAGTAACTACAAAAAGGATTTGTCTTATCTTGACCTGAGATTTAGTTGGAACTTAGCAGAAAGGCTTGACCACTGACCACTGCTGATTAGAGTGAGCCCCAGACCTGATTGGTGGAGAGCTGCAGAGGACAGTGGGAAAGGCTTTCTGTGAGAAGACACAGATGATAGGTCGTCATCAGCCTCATCCAGTCAGAAGGTCAAATAATACAAGTTTGAAACAAAAGACAAACTGCTATACCTTACAAACATAAACAGAACCAACTGAGATACACTTCACACAATGTGAGTGTAGTGTGAAGACAAAACCAAAAACATGTTCTTTACATATTCTGATATCAACTATGTAACAACCACAAGAGAAAATGAGGACTAGCAGCGTATTGTACATGATGTCCTCTAGAAAAGTGAAAACCTCTTGTATTGATTGAAATGTGCAGCCCTGCGTGCAGACCTTTTTGTTTACTTGGTAAATGTCGCAAGTTACGGAAGTTTAAAATTCTTGACCTTCACTCTGCAGTCCATGCACATTTTGTGTTTCTGTAGGCTCCCAATGTTAACCCCTCAGCTTCAGCACTTTGTGAAAAGATTGATATCAATCACTGAAAAGGTATTTTTTACAAATTGAAAAAGCAGTGGTTTTGGGGCTGAAAAGAGAAATAAATACTTGAAAAGATAATTTACCATAGCAGCTCTAGTCTAGGTACTTTCAGTCTGGGGTGCTGAGAAATCAGAGCAAGAATATAGAAAATTAAAAATATACATCTGACAGAAGATTTGGCAGGTTTAACATTTCCATCTGCTATTTATAAATTCCAGCCAATGAGTTGCTGAGCTGGCTTTCAGCCAGAACAGACTACAAACTGACAAAAACGCTGACCTTTAAGTGCTTCTTCATGAGATATGCTAAAAAGTCAACATAATGTCCGTCCAAAGGCAATCACCACTGACAAAAAGGCTTAGACATTTTCCTCAATGAAAATACATATAAAAGTTCCAACCTTCAACTTATAAAATCGGTTTAGCCATCTTTCCCAAAATTATTTTCTTGCTTTTTAAAATCATTTCATATATTTTTACACACACAAAAAATGGTCTTCAATTCACCAACCAGCTGGTCAAAACCAAAGGATGTGAATGTTCAGTCGAGCGTGGCCTATTTTGAGGGTTACCACTTGGTATCCAGGGAGTCTCACCAAGTGTCTGTACACACACATTGTTCTGGTTCTGTGAGACATAACGTCCTGCACAACAGACCATGGCAGGGTTTGTTGTGGGTACTACGGGTGCTGAGGGGTGCAATCAGCAGGCAGACGACTGGGGGAGGGGCATGGCACGTTCATTTTTGCGTCCTCCATTCATGTGAGCATAAGGCGGAAGTTCATCTAAGGATGGCCTAATCGGCTGAGCGCCCGTGCCCAGTCCTGTGCTTGCCCCCGACAATCCATTGGCCGCCTGCTGACTGGGGCTCTGCTTGTCAATGGCAGAGGACGTAGTGGGAGATGAGGGGGAGGTACCGGCCAAAGACAGTCCTGCTGGGGCCTGTGAGCTGGGCGATGGAGGAGTCTGTGGGCAGGCCGGAGTCTGCAGGGACTTTTTTGAAGATGTAGGCTCCAAAGGTACCTCGTTTATGTGGTCCATAGCGTCCAAGTTTTCCAGGGGATCTTGTGGCGTGTCTGCAGGCTTGTTGTCAGCACTATAAAAGAAGCTGTTCTCCTTAAACGATGGCTCCAGCTCGTCCTTAACACTGTTGATAATTTCCACAAATGACGGGCGCATCTTGGGGTTGTACTGCCAACACATCCTCATCAGCTCAAACCTAGAAAAACAGAATTTTCATCAAGCACTAATAAATCAAAACGTTTCACATTTACAGAAAAGGCAACCACACAATTTAATGTAATTTCAAACAAAACCTATTTTTATATTCACAGTTTCTATAATATTGCAGTGGGTTTTTTTCTTACAACATGTCCGGGCAGTTCTGTGGTTTCTCCAGCAGCCCTCCTTCCATGACAAAGCGAAGAACCTGCTCATTAGACAGACCTTGGTATGGTTGTTCGGCTAAAGTAGCAATCTCCCACAAGACAACTCCAAACGACCTAGAGCACAAGCATAATGAATGACTTACTTTGGAAGAGTAAAGATGCCTAAACAAACGGACACAAGCTCCTACCAGACATCGGAGTATGTGGTAAACACTCCATCCTTCAGGGACTCTGGAGACATCCAGCGCACAGGGAGCAAACCCTTCCCACCTTTGCGATAGTAGTCCGTCTCATAAATATCCCTGGTCATTCCGAAGTCTAGTCAAACACGAGAAATAAATTGTCGAATCAGTTTTCACTGCAAACAATATTCAATTTCTACTTCGGAATTTATTGTAACTTTTGTTTCAAAGATTAAACCATCTCTGTGCATATTACTCCAAAAACACATTTATGCGCTCTCAGAGTGCATATTCCGGTCTTTAACCGAGTTCTAGATCTACAGGGGAGACCTTCCCACTGAGTGGGCATGAAGAGATTCTCTGTCTGTATTTTCTCTACCTCCAATCTTAACAGCGAAGTCCTCAGCCACCATGCAATTCCTTGCAGCTAGGTCTCTGTGGACAAATTTGTTGGCATTCAAGTAGGCCATGCCATCTGCAATTTGCCCCGCCATCTGAAGCATCTTCTTTAACGGGGGAAGCGACAGGCTTGACCACTGTTGCTGAGATGAGAACACAAGTAAAGATTGACAACAATGTCCTGTTTTGAACTATATAGTATGTGTTTCCATTCTGGGGGGAATTAAAACCATTGAACAATACCTCTTTAGGTCGAAGGGAACGCAAGTAGCTCTTAAGGTCGCCTTTGGTCATTAGTTCCATGATAACCAATGTGGGCTGACCTTGAGATACAACACCAAGTAGTCGAACCTATCAGAAGAATCCAAAATTAACAAAACTCTCAAAACAAATGATATGAAGAACATTTAAGAAAAACATATAGCCTAAAACTCACCACATGATGACAGTTGAACTCCTTCATAACAGAGGCTTCATTGAGAAACTCTATTCTCTCCCTCATACTCGCTGATTCATTCACCGTTTTAATAGCAACCCGTGTCTCTGGCTCATCCTTGACCACTCCTTTTGCTAAACCTTCATACACCATGCCAAATGAGCCTTGCCCGAGCTCTCTGTTTAAAGTGATTTTTTCACGGGGAACCTCCCATTCATCAGGTACATACACTGGGGAGACAAAACAGAATGCATTTGCTTTACTTTTGCAAATACAAGAGCTACACCAGATACATTTCTTACAGATACTCACTTTCTGCAGCACTGAAGTATTCCGGATTGACTGATGCATATAGAACTCCATTACCCAGCCTGTCACTGTTTCTGAATAATCAAGATTTTAGAACATTAATTAAGTCTGTAACAACGTTGGAATTTGGGTTGTTTTAACTTCCATTACAGAATTCTAAATGACAAACGAGTAGTTTGTAGTAGTTTGTCTCAAAGAATTAGAACATTGTGAAAAGATTGGATGCATAGAGATAAACATACTGGTATTTTTCAGACGTGATTAGTGCTTAAAATATTTGATTGTTCTCTTGTAATTTTGTAATTTCTTGGGACACCCGAATGAAAGTTATATTATCTTACCTTTTCTTGTATTGCAACACCAACAAAGCAGCAACAAGACCGATGAAGAGCAGCACAGAAATGGGAACAAAGATTACAGTGTAGATAACATTTTCGTACCCTGTTGATTAAAACATTTTCTGTAAGCAAAGTAAAATCAAAAGCAATTATAACAGCAACAACTTGAGGAACTTACGCTCAGCAACATAGAAATCTATCATCTGTGTCCAGGAACCATTGCCTGCCAATGACGTGGCTCGAACTCGAACGGAATAGTTTCCTGGGCTGAGATTGGACAGTTTAAAGCCCTGCTGTGCTTGAAACATCCGCCCAGAGACACAATCGTGCTTCTCAGTCTGAAAAGACAAAAAGCAAATATAGGTTCTTACTACTGTACAACATACAGACTGAATTAAGCAGGGGTCAGGAACCTATGGCTCAGGAGACATTAATGGTAAGAATTTTTTTATGCTCAGGAATTCTTTAGTATAAAAGATGTTATTAACAAAAAAATACATTCTGAAACTAATATTTTACTCTTAATGTGTTGATCTTGTTTTTTAAAAAAATCACACATATTCACGTCAAATGTTTATGGCTCACACAAAAATATTTATTTTAAGTGAAAAACTTTTTTGGGGTCTCCCAGCTAAAAAGGTTCCCGACCTCTGGAATAAAGTGTCATACCTCAGACGACTGCTTGAACTTGATTTCATACATAAGAATAAGTCCATTTGGATGAGTTGGTTTTGGCCATCTCAAAAACACTGAATCCTCATGGCCATCCCACGAAACCTGTCCTGGGATGTCATCTGCCTTTTCTGAGAAAAAAATGTTTAAACATTTTTTTTTTATTTTTACAAAGCTGTTCTGTAAGATACATGAATAAGATACGTGGTCATAGTCATACAACCCATTTGGATCAGATTCTTAAAATATATTTGTTTTAAAATAACTGCTCTTATCATCTGGAATAGCTTAGAGTATATAGAGTATCTGTATAGGAAGAATGGTGAAAAAGTAAAATAAATAGATAAATGTAATACCATTATATTAAACTCGCACAAGATTAGACTATGCATAGTTTCACAGGATATGCATGGTCTCCATGAGGATTAATGATTTGTGCTTCAGTTAAAGTGATTGTCTGCAGTTTGTCAGAAAACGAGAGAGCGAGGTACTTGATTTGAAAAAAACTACGCAAGCTCCCTCCCCCTTTCTTTCTGATTGGTCTACGCTTACCTTTCCGTAACACTTTTAAATGTTAATTAGAGAACACATTATAAATATACATTATTAATACACATGCACAGAGGTTTTCAGAATTATTTGTTAGCTTTTTAATGGAAAAAATTATGTTTTTATGTACAAAAAAAGCGATCGCGGCAAACCCGGAACAAGCTATTATCATCTGCAGAGGATCTGATTATGGATATAGGTTCAGTATATACATGGGTACCTCAGCGCGGATGTTCCGAATTCTTTGTTCAGTTTTCATGTAGTTCCAGAGCCTAATAGAGGCTTGATTCAGAGGCTCCATGAAAACAAACAACTGAGCATGAGCAGCTACGAGCATCAGCGCAATGATTGACAGCTCTTGGCATGACTAGATTGGTTAACTTCAACAGCATCGTGGATTTTGAGCTATAGCTAAGATAAGGGAAGGCGGGACTTGCCCGTAATATTAGAATTAATAAAATGACTCATTTTATATCAACATTTAAGGCCAGGAGGTCATTTAACACATTTCCTAAAATGTGTAATTCATTTAGAGTTACATACTATCACAGTAAATGCAGATTTGCAGAAAAAAAAATTCACTTAGTGTCTAGTTTATGCTACATTAATACACAAGATGTCAGTGAGCTCGACATTTCTGATGATCTTTCTAGATCCCAGTCTGTCAGAAAAATGCAGAACAGACCGTTTACATTGGTTTTTCTCAGCCAGCACTCTGGTATTGATCATACAATGCATTGAGGCAACTGAAATATAGGATTACATTCAAATAACATTTGCACTAAATGTTGCTCAAACCTGCAGGCTTTGTCCTGGAGAAGACAAACTCAGCAGCACTGCATCGCTGGACTTGATGGTTGCAAGCGTGGATGTCAATGCGGTAAACTGTAAAGGGCCTCAGGCCCGAGATCTGGAGCTCACGCTCAGTTACTGATTGTTCCATGAACTCAAACTCCAGCTCAGGTTCAGGGTCTACGGTTGTGCCATTAGCACCACCCTGCACAGGGGTTGTAGAGCTGCTGTTGGCATTGACTCGGCTTCGGTGTGAGAAAGTAGAGTTAGCGATTCCAAACAGGTCTCTGCGCCGGCGGTCTGGTGGTCTAATGAAGAGAAGTACTTTATATATTTTTCATACACATATTTTTATATAAAACAATTTACTCAAAAACAAACCATTACCTTGGTGTAAAAATTGAATTATGCAGGAAGTTTTCAAAGACCTTTCGGTATGAGGCATCAGCAGCTTCTGCCTCCAGGTCCTCCGCAGACTTTGGACATGGGCAACATGGGCCTTTTTCAGGCCCTTCAATATCTGGCTTGGCTAACTTAGTCTCTTCCTCTTGGTCTCCTAAACCTTTGGCAGCAATCCTGATTGGAATTTTTAACTCTGAAAATATAAAAAGGTAGCTCCTTTGAAATGATCTTATTTGTAAAAATAGGACACCGTTTGACAGTTGTACACGGCCCATAACTTCAGTGCCTAAAAGGTGTTATGTTACACTGAGAACGATGGTGTGACTGAGGGACTGGGCTGCAGAAACATGCTGCTCAGTCAAGTGTCTTTAGTGTGAACCCCCGAAGCGTTTATCAAACAGCAGCAACACACACCACAGAAAGAAAGTTGTCAGTTTGCTGTAGTAAAAGGAAGCATACCTTTAGAACAATAGTTGTGCTGATAAAGCTCACGATCCTCTGCTTGTTGCTGCCATCTGACAAGGTAGTAGGTTTGATTTCCATTTGGTGAAAGAGGTGGTGACCATCTCACAACCAACTGTGTGGAAGAGTTTGAGTAGGCTCGAACATCTTGGGGCATGGAGGGCACTGATGGTCAGAAAAGTAAGGGAACATCATGTTATTTGTTTTAGAGGTGTCAGTACAAATAAGGAAAATCAGATATCTGAATGCATTTACATTAATAGTTATTACATTTTATAGTAGTAATAACTATCATTATTTCAGAACACTGTCCTTCCTAATTGGAATTATCCATGCCTATTGTATTTACCTGACGGGCTTGTGCGAATGTAGACCACTTTGCTTTTTGCGCTCGGTGCAGTTTGGCCCTGTCGGTCTTCCACCATGAGTGTAATAGCTTTAACAAAGACGGCATACTGCGTCCAGGGCTTCAGGTTGGAGAGCAGCACTCCAGGATCGGAGTCCTTATCTTGACGTAGCTCCACATCCACCATATTCCAGCTGTTTGAACCACAGCCGTCCTGTCCTTCATACTCAGTTATATTCTGATACGGACTAAAAATAAACACAATAAATAAGGTTATTCATTTGTTAGTTACTCCTTTGTTATTGTATTTGAGCTCAGCGAGAGGTCACTTACGCTTCCTTGTAGTAAACAATAAAACTAATGAGATCTCTGTAGTCCTTTGGAGGGCGGTAACGTTGCCAAGTAAGTTTGATTTTGGTACTTCTGGTGCTGTTTGACTTAAATCTCAATGTATAGCTTTCACCTTAATAGGAAAAAACTCAGTGAAGGGGGATAGATTGTGCATGTACTGTACCAGATCTGTGCTTAAGACACTTACAACTCGCTCTGTAGCCGTTGTTCCTGAAGTCGTTCTCATCAAAGCGGTCCTGAACACCCGTTTTGTTCCACATCTTGCGGATCTCAGACATGCAAAGTTTGGGATTTCCTCTAAAGTTCAGGATTCCGTTTTTTATCGTAAGGTTGTGTTTCTTCCAGTCCCACAGGTATTGGAGTTGCTGGTTTTCAATTGCGGAGAATGCATACATACTAAATAAAGAAAACAAAATTATATATATATATAACAAAGTATTTAGACATTCTTTAATGTAAAAAAAAATGACTACAGACTAAGTGATCACAGAAACCTCTTGATTGAATGAAAATGCAGCCTTGAAGATTTAATTTCTCTAAATGTAAGGTCTTGCGAATTCTTGTTATGAGCGTAAAAAACGGATGCATTTCTAATTTCACAGAGCAGAAACTTCCAAGGTTTAAAGCTGGCTACAGATAGCAAAAGTAAAGTTATAAAACACAAATAAGGACTGGAAAAACACAATGTTGCTGGTAGGAGGTACATTATAAAAGACAGGAATATTATTTACAAAAATTAAGATTGAGACAATGAGGTTGATTGAAACACTCTTGGGTCGAGGGAAATATTAAGTATATCCGCAAAACAGTGCTGCAGTTGCATGTTTAAGAATAATGAGTATACAAACATCATGCAATCTAGACCTTGAGTATTAACTGGATAGGATATACCTCACGTCTACTTGACGCCAGGATCAGATGTGGCCAAACCCCAATAAGGCACTATTTGGGCCCAGAATTGATCAACTTAATTCATATACACATATATACTATGGATGTAAACACATGCATTGCACGATAATATCTTGTAATTAGGGCGGTCTTCTACTTTGAGTTCTCACTTTTCTAAATGTGATTGGACAGCATTGCACTGATCCCATAAAAATCAAGCTACAATCAGGAAAACCTTTTAGTGTTCTGTAGCCAGCTTTAGTAGTTAATACAATTTTGTATTTCTAAACAAGCATGCTGTACTACAGCAGTGAGAACAAGTGTGGTAAAAGGATAAAAGGGGACTGTGTGTCATCCTACTCTTCAATAAGCATTTCTCCATCGATGATCTTCAGGCTGCGAAGGAAGGCCAGGGAACTCAAAGTGTTGGAATATCGAATTCGTACATAACCGGTTACTCTCTGGATAGACCCTGTGAAACTTTCCAACTCTGCCACTATATTATCTACACCAAAACAGAGACATAGTAATCTGTTACCAAAATAGCATGGCTTAATTTTGATTATGTGCATGTTTAATCAACATCCTTGAACAGGAAGAGCCTAATATGGCAGCACTCACGTCCACGTCGGATATTGATATCCAGGTTTCCTTTGATAACAGTGCAGCCTTTGAGAGACTGAGCCGCATCCAAAGAGTCGATGACATTTCCATCGCACACCTTATCACACAGCCCATCGCACGCATCACAGGACATCCTAGAAAGAAACATTTGGAGCAGAGAGAATAGACATTAGGGTAAAATCACCGAAACAATGCTTCTATAATCTTCACCCTCAAAAAGATGTCTTGTTGATCCTGATCTAGTGAAGCTTTCTGCTAATTTCATCAGGCTCTCATTTAGTGATGTTTTACAAGTTCACATTTCACTTTTGTATTTAGTTTGGCAATGACCGTTAAAATTTCACAGTCTCACATTAATAACCACGGAATTTCTTTATTACAGTTCCATATATAGGGCAGATATTCCACTCACCTGTTGGGAGTAGTGCGAGTGTACCCGGATGGGCATTCAGGCATGCACTCTCTGGCATGGATAATATAACTGTCGTCTCCAGCAGGATGGACCTTAGAGCAGTAATCAGCACTGATGCAACGCCAGCCCTCATACTTGTAGGTACCTCGAGGGCAGTCTGGGACACAGCGCCCTTCATGGTAAAAATGCACACATGCAGCACATGCCCGGTCACTTCCAGGCACTGTGCAGCTGCCCAGACACTGAGGGTGGCAGCACTGGCCGGACGCTGTGCATGCTAGTCTCCCACACTTCTCAGGACACTCTGTAATCAAAACAAAGTGAACTCAGTGAACACGTCAAAATTGCATGTTATATCGGGAGAAAGAAAATGTTGAATGTTCTAATAAATCACGGTATTATAATGTTATCATAGAACACAATAATTATTAGAGCCCGAACAAACCCACTTCAAGTCAAATAAATGATGATGGAAAATAATGTGTATAGAATGTAGGGTCTTTTGATAATAACAATTAAATCAAACTAAATTTTCATTTTACAAAATGCATTGTAATTGTTGACAAAAAGTTAGCTGTGGTTCAAATCTAAACAGACGAACCGTCAGCACATGAGCACAGAAGGTAATATGAACACTTATATATATATATATATATATTTGTAAAAGAGCCATGGGATGATTCAAAAGCCTGCTTCATCTGATGCAAGTTAGTCGTTTTGTGCTCTGCAGGAGAGAAGCACACAGCAATATATTTCTTGGGCACAGAATGTTCCTGTTCTGTTCACAAAGTCTTTGCTGTCATCTGCAACCCCTGTTAGGGGACCACTGGGAGATATACAGCAAAGGTGTGATTTTATACTGTGATAATGTACAGTCCAGTTGAGACTAGGGGAGGCAACCACACAATGACTAGTGTTTCCTTTTGAACTGTATGAGCATACCTCCACAATTCATGAACCAACTGCTGTGTTTGGTAAATGACGTGCCTTGGAAAAGTATTCAATTAAACATTACAAACTCTAACATTAAGATATTTTGTTGGAACTTTTTGTGAAAGAAAGTGGCAAACACATGAATGATTCATTACAACATTTGTCTTACAACCATATGAATAATCAAAGAACTACAGCAATTACTGTTGCAAATCACACTTTTAACACTGCAGCCTATATAGCGATGTAGCCAATGTATATTTTTTATTTTTACTTAGAGCTCCACTTGGGGATGACACTGTTGATCTCCAGAGTTGGAGTACAAATTCCTGATTCCCAGTGTGTTTATGTGAAAAGCAGAGACATTTGTTTTTTAGGCTATCGTCATAGCAGATTTTATAATTTCACATTGTCAAGTTTTAATAGGAATGGTAAATTAAATCTATTTTGACAATAAGAGTGCTCTGATCATCAAAAGCGTTAAAACACCTTATTAAATTATCTTGTGTCCAGTTAAACCAACCATGTATTGGCTTTGTTTTGCTTCCCCGGCTGTTGGTTAAAGGTTCATAGGAGGATTTTCTACTCCCGGGTGGATCATCAAGACTATTGGTCCTCCCAATGGTCGATCATTCTGGTGATACATGCTCGTCAAATAAGACCAGATTTTTATTCAAATATGCCAATATACCTTTGAGTTACATTGGTTTAATTGCTACATGAAAACCTGCAGCTTAAATTCAATGTTTCAATATTAAATGTCTTATATGTGGACAAAATTTACTTTCTCATCAAATTTAGCAAGTGCGGTTTCTATACAGTAGCGCGGCTTGCGCCTAATACTGAACACCATCAAGTACTGTATTCAGTCCCCTTGAGCTAGTACATTGTGGATCCTTCTCTGCTTCAATTACAGATTTCATTCGGCAATAAACTGTTGAATATTTTAAAATATATTCAGGGAATCATCTTGGAGACCCCAATCCTCTATTTGAGAACCACAGACCTCCTGAACTACATCCTGTATTTCTGATGCTCAGATGTAGGTGGGTCGGAGACTGGGTACATTTGTACTCAGTAACTCTCTTTCAACCAATTACACATTTCAGAACTTGCCCTGCATCCAAATTAAGTTTCTTCATCCTTGTCATTTCTAATAAGTTAACCTTTGTAGTCTACCATTAACCATAGTGACAGAATTAATAAATCCATAAAGTGGATTGTTCATAGCTAGTTAGTAGAACAAATAAAAAGCCACCACAAATGCCACAAAATGACCTCAGAAAATAGAAAAAATAATCAAGTAGAGTCTAAACAGAGCTAGCTTTTAACCTTGAAAGTCCTGTAAAAGAAAAACAGCATTGGTCGGATCAGCTGACACTACAGAATGAGTAAAGGCAAAAAGAATTCCTGGCATTCCACTGCCAAGTGACCTGGAAAAGACAAGACAAATCAAATTCCATGATCCCAAGAGCTTCCAAACAATAAAACACAAAACTGATTTTAGTTTACCGCTATATAGCATTAACTGTCCTGACACCTGCAGCAATGATATCAGACAACTATTGGCCGATGTATTTAAAAGTGAACTATTTCACAACAATTGCTTTTCAAAGCAATGGAAATATTTAACAATATATGGTCATTTCATTTTATGCAATGTAAATGCATAAAATGTAAAAGTAATTTAGTAAATATTTGCATTCTGCTCCGGCACTGATAAGATTTCTAAAGGGTGTTGACTTTGTCCGAGTGTTGCAACATAAAGACATCAGAAGGGACTGCCTGCATTCCAAAGTGTTTGTGTTCAGTTGATTTACTTGTACAGTGGGAAAGCAAAAAAGGAAATCTGGAATTTGATGGCTGGATTTAAAAGCTTCAATGACAGATCCCCAGGCATCTTTCATAGAGACAATAATTGAAGGATAAGATGTATTGTGTATGAGTTTGTCATACTTATACAGTTCATTATTTGGATTAATAATAATGCTAACATTAACTTCCCACTTATTATTGGATCGGAAAAGATTATAGTCTGTCAATTTCTCTGGATTAAAAAGAATTGGCATTGCCAAAACGAAACGCATATATTGATCTGTAATACACAACCATCACAATGGTAAACAAAACCAACATTCCCAAATAGTCTGAAATCATATTTATTGAACTAACATCTATTTTCACCCGAACCTGGACTACATCCAAATGGGTTCAGAGTGCCGACTTAATCTAACAGTGTTAACAGATCACAATTAAAGGCCACATAATTACAGTAGGAACTTAAATAGAGCCAAACCCAAAATGTACCCCTCCAAGAATTCCAGGGATGGGTGTAACAGCTCACCAAAAGCAGTCATGGATGTGCCTCGTTCACAAAATATCCCTGTAATTATTCGTCCTGACAGCCTCCGGGCCATTGGTAAAGAGCAAGGGGGGTACTCATCATGACTTGTCTTATTTGTATTCGTACTA
>JAPMNZ010917973.1:0-12584 GCA_029875035.1 Pomatoschistus microps
CATGAGTGTGTGTGTGTGTGTGCGTGTGTGTGTGTGTATATCTTTTGAAACATGAACTTGTTTTAATGTGACAACAATTTTATGAATAGTTCAAACTATTTGAGAAAACTTTTGAAAAACACAATTTATGAAAGTGCTCCTTTTTTACCTATGCGTAAAATAAAAGGTATTCTTCGGGGGTTTTTGCACTTTGTAAATAATGAACCATTGATGATATGAAGATTTGGACAAGGCTTAGAGAAAGAAGATAGAGATGGGCAGGGGGAAAGGGAGGATGACAGGAAGAGCGTTAAAAGCATGGGGAGCCAGGGAAGGGCAGAAAAAAATGAAAAGAGAGAGTAGAGAGACAATGCACTCAGCTGTGGATAATTACAGCAGGAAGCTAGCAGACACAGAGACAAGCTAATTATAATTATTTTTAGTATGCTTGTTGTTATCACTATTATCATAATGGCCATCAATATCACTGTCGCCACGGTTACAGCCACAAGAAAAACTGGAGGGCTCAGTTTGTTCTGGTCCAATGGGAAATGTTCACAAGACGGACAGAAGCCTGGGCGCTGTGCAGCTGTATTTGGTTCTTTAGATCAGCTTTGTTTCTCAGACAGAAAATTTAAAAAGAGATGATCACCCTCGCTCAACCCAAAACATGAAAAAGTTAATGTATACAAAAGGCAAAATATTTTCTAAAAAAATGAAGACGGAATGTTGTGGTCGGATTTGCACTTTACTTTTACAAGACCTTTTTCAATTGAGACATGTATTATTTAAGAAAAACTCAAGTAAGGTACCACAAACTTTAACATTGATGAATGTTGGTTGACAAATGTGTGTTGTGTGTGTGTGTGTGTGGTGTTATTGTGTGGGGTTGTGTTGAAAGAGCCAAATTAGTGTCTGCTTCGTCCAGCCTCTTTTTCTGTTTATTATGTGTCTTGTTTTTATTTTGCATCATTGTTTATTGTTTTCTTTTGCATGATGTTTGAAATAAATTCATTCTATTCTATTCTATATTGATATGTGAAAAAAGGATGAAAAGTGATGTTGTTCTGCAAGTCACACTCCTGTAAAGAAAATCAAATGTGGGCTGTTTCTCACCATCTTCCAGAGTTGTGGCGTTGATCTCGGTGCTGGAAGGCCCCGTGCCGGCTCTATTGAAGGCCTGGACAACCACACCGTACTGGGCAAACTTCTTCAGGTTGTCCAAAGTGTACACCTCGCTGTCCCCTGTAGCCTTCATCTCCACGATGCTGTACTGACCATTACTACCAGGGCCATTCTCTCTGTAGCCGATCTGGTAACCCCGAATCACCCCATTCTGAAGCTCCTTTCTGGGTGCCTGACGAGATCACAAGATGGTATGAGAAAATGGAGAGAATTAAAATGAAAGTCGAGAGTGGGGATTAACCTTCCAGGTGACTCTGATGCTCTGAGATGTCATCGGCTGCAGTATCACCTCCATTGGGGGGCCATCAGGTTCTATAAAGCATAGTAAAGTCAAATGTTGAGCTTAAACAACCATTTTTAAATACTGAATCAAGTTATGACGATTCTGATTCCTTACGTGCTTCTTCTGTGCTGATAGTGAGCTCTTTACTCGCCTCGCTTTTGCCAATAGTGTTGTATGAATACATGCGAATGCTATAAACAGAAGCCGGATGGAGATCCACGATGTTGGCTTGATTATTTGTGGGAGAGATATTCCGAGTTGCGTGCTTTAACTCCCAGGTATCTAATGAACACACACGTACGCAAGATTTGATTACAAAAAAGAAGAATCAGTTACAACCCCTGAATAATCCCGATGTGTCACCTGTTTTATTCTTGTACTCAATGTCATAGGAAGTGATAGGACTGTTTCCATCAAATCTTTGCGTCCAGCGAAGGTTCATGCTACGATCTTTGACCTCTCGGACTTCTAGCTCAGGAGGGTCTGGTGGTTCTGAAGGTTTCAAGAAAGAAAAGGATGAATTCAGAGTTTTAAGTTGCAGAAAACACCATTTGGACAAAGGATACACATCACAGACTGGTTACCTTGCACTGTTAGCTGAATGAGCCCTCGTCCTTCCCCGTAAGAATTGATGGCATGACAAGAGAAGAAGACAGAGTCCTCACGCTCCGCTGGCTTTAGCTGAGGGAACAAATGACTCTGTATTATGTGTGCAGGTGAAGGATGCACAAAAGATACTGAGAGTTTGAAAATATTCAAGTCAGGCTGGAAACAGTTTGTTGTTTAGTTGTGCATTTGACAGAAATTGATTTATTTTTCAAAGTACATTTTTACAAGAATGATTTAGGTCTTGACTCGCATTCGGCTTTCGACTGGGCTCTCCCCGGAGGGTGCTACACACATCAGCTATAGCCTGGTTCAGATCTGCCTGAAAAGTGATTTTTGGCTCTGGGTTGTGCTTCATCGTTCTTATTTTTGTTACCATCCACTATCTTTCTCGTCATCCACGATCAATACAAGTAACTAATAGCTTTCTATGTTAATTAGCAACATTTATTCACATATTAGCTTCAAAAAGCTATCTGGATTAGATCTATCACACCATAACCAGGAAGTCCAGATGACAAATATATCCCTGAGTGTAAAATATATGCTCCAGAAATAAGCTATCTGTACCTAATTCAAAGTCAAAACATTGAGCTAACATAAATTGCTTGGTGGTGCCAAGAAGCAATTCCAACCTTATTCTATTGTATAGCGTTTTCTCATGTATGTATTATATGATAAATGTGTCAGCACCTTAAGACTCAACCGACACAACAAAGAAAGAAAAGAAATTCAACAAACTGAAGGCTATCTATTTGCTTGGACCTGAATGGACACTGCTGTCTGATTTCATTATGAAAATACTCCGATACATGTTTCTTACCTTGAGAGTGGACAGCACCTCGTCTGTCTTCTCATTGGGGCTGGTCGTAATGGAATATCGGGGGTTGCGGTCCGGGTCAATCACCGTGTCGCCCCTCTCCCAGCGAATAATGATAGGCCACTCTCCTCGGGCCGTGCAGTTCAGCTCTTTAACGTGGCCCTTTTTGGCCATAGTGGTGTTGGGGTGACTGGTGATCATTGCCGGTACTGAAAGAAGAAACAAAGGAGAGTACAAATCAAAAGCGGAGCCATTTATAAAGGCAGTAAGGCAAAGCAGCTGGCTGTTAAAAGAGGGAGTTTGCAGTGGCCGGGTTTCGATGTAGTGGAGTAATGAAGAGCTATGGTCAATGAGGGAAAGTCAATAGACCACCTCTCGCATTCTCCAATAGTTAACAGTGAGGTTTAGGTGAATGAAGACGCACGACGATAGACCCTCACCTTTGTGTACACTCTATAGGCGTAATCACTTACATACTCAGTCTTCTACACACACACACGCACCCACATATGCGCACACTTACGCACAGACACACACGCACACACACACGCACACACACAATATCGATCCGAGGAGGTTCTGCTGTTTTGTTTTCATCACTTATTCATCCCACCCTCCCTCTTACGACCTCTCCACTATCTCCGCTGAGCAAAACAGACAGAATTGAGGGAAGCAGAAAAGAGGAACAGTTCAATCAATAACACTAACACCAGAAGGAGAGGAGCGAGACAGAGCGAGAAAGTGTGTGGTAGCTTGTTAAATCTACAACAGGCACTTTTTTGCATGCATAGTAGATAACCGTATCCAGAAACATGTATTGTTTCTATTTCTGTTTGTTTTAGATAGGGCTGTGAAATAGTAAATCGCAAAATTGACACGCCCAATCTGGATTTAATCAGACCGACGTGAATCACATAAAATCTGACTGACTGTGTATGTAAATGATGCTGGAAACACATGTTCTCAGTACATTACCGCAAGAGCTCCAGTGGAAAGGACTAAGTGAGGACATTGATTACAGATAATAATTAAGCTCCAAGTGTTTCAATGTCAGGAGATAAATCCCAAGAGTCAAAAGATCAATTGTTCTGTTGTTGGGTTTAGTCTATTACAGAGAAAGTTCAGATTTATATCCTTGTGGACTATCGGTTTAAATGAGCAAGCAGCAAACAACTACAACTACACTTTCAACAAATGCAACCAACGATCAAGGAGCGTTCATGGTCATGTTTAGGGGCTCCATTGTCAGCGAGGGGAAATGAATAATGCTTGCTATTTGAAAGGATCTTGTTTAACTGCACTTATCGGATTATGGATTGTGTAAAAATAAAACTGTGACTAAAATCTTGACTTAACTTCAGAGAGTTTAGAATGGTCACTCTTATGGGATCACTTTTATTCTGCTCTATTGTGCGTTGTTATGTGTCGGATGCACCTCTGTAACCACAACCTGGAGCTCAGCTGGATTGGTAAAAGCCACGAGAATCAGTAGAACTTACTTTTGACAGTGAGGACCATGCTCTTGCTGATGTCTGAGCCCACACCATTGGAGGCCTGGCAGAGATAGAACCCGCGGTCCTCCTCCAGCACATGTCGGATGAGCAAAGATCCATTCGTCATTAGCTGGATTCTTCCTGTCAGAGGCACTGGGTGGTACTGCTGAGGGTTCCCTATACCGGCTGAGATGAAGCAAAAGGAATGGGATAATAGTAAAAGACAATCCTATAGAAATGATGCCTTTGAAACAGATCAAGACATGTATACCTAATGCACCTTTGGCATGTTTCCACATTACTTTCGGAGGAGGGTATCCATCCACTGAACAATTTAAAATCCCTGCTTTTCCATAAATCCCATCCTGGTTGTTTGGCTGCACCACAAATCGAGGGGGCACTAGAAAAATGTCAAAAGGATGAAACAGCTTTTTCTTTTGAACACCATTTCAATAAATAATGTTGCAATTTTTTTTTAAAGAAGTCATTCCATTGCAACTGCCTATTTTCAATCTCAAGGTAACATTTCTATTACAACTACTACAGCCTTTGAAAGGGATGAGACCGATGCATAATATTTTCAGTGACTCGAAAGAAGAGCTTTTACAACATTCAAAATGTTGTGTTGAGGGCTTATTCAATTACAGTCAACGCGCATGGCTTCAGATATTAAAAAGGCAGAAAAAATGAAGGTATTCAAAAAGTGCACATGCGTTTTATCACTAAAATAATACGATCAAGAGATCCTTTATTCGTCCCACAGTGGGGAATTTCAGTGTTGCATCACAAGTTACAGAACAGTAGGAATCAAACACATGAACACAAGATAAGTGAATTGGTCTCTCCCCCTATGGACCAGCTCATATGTGCATTTTGTCTGTCTTAACTGGTGATTCTCTGATCTGTGTTGGTGATTTCAATGGTTTTGTTAAGTCCTCTGAGATGACTTCTGTCGAGATTTAGGGCTGTACAAGAATAAGTTGTTGTTGTTGAATATTAAGAAGAGCATAACTTAGATACAAATAATAATAAATAAACAGTGCTTGGGTGCAAACTTGTTCTCACCTGTGACTGTGAGCTGCCGTTCTGTGCTCACAGTAGCTGCATCGTTACTGGCTATGCAGGTGTAGTTACCATTGTGTTTAAGTGACACTTTGGAAATCTGGAGGGAACTCATGAACTCCTTGGTGTCAATGGTAATTCCAGAAGAGGGAACAATTTCCTGTCCATCCTTTCTCCAAGTGATACGTATGGGCATGTCTCCAGACGCTACTACGCAGGCAATGTACATCAATTTACCAATGGAGGTTGGAGGGAAGTCAAACGGTTGTATCAGCGGTGGAACTGGGAGATAGAAGCAAAAAAATATGAATTGGAACATTTCAAACAGGACACAGACAATGTAGTCCACACAAACCAAGGCAAAATAAATAGTCATGAAGGTTATAACAGTGATAACATATTTAAGTGTGGCTTTACTGAATATAAATACATCAAGAGATTGAAAAGAAGGCGTGTGCAAGTGATTTCAGCTTATTCTTTATAAGAGGGAAAGAGAACAGCACGAGTCATCTTTGTCTGACTGAATGGTAAACCTGCTGTATCTGTTGGTCTGCCTGGAGCTGATTTGTTTCAAGTCTTCCACCAAAGTCTGGACCCCTAAAGTGTGGCGAGCTCTACAGCCTGGCCTAGCCCACTACCCACTTGGCAGGCTCCTCTGCCCCCTGCCAACCCCTCCACTCCATCCTACCATGCCACGCGAAAGCCAGCCCATAATAGCTGCTCTAATTAGAGCCCCATCCACAGGGGAAAGAGGAGTTGCCATGGAGACCGGTGGAGGTGATGGCGCCGGGTTGCAGAAGGGTACAAGTGGGGGTGAAGTTAGGGGGGTTAAAGCTGAGACATCTGGGACATTTAATTTGGGCTTTGTTTAGATAATAAAATCTAAATAATAAATTTAAAAGACAACTAATTAAATGGTTTGGGTAATAAATATCTCTCGAAAGTTCCCACAAATTGTAAAATAAGGCCAGATGTCACTATTACCTGAAACAGAACAGGATGGAAAAACATACACTATATGCAGTACACACACACCTTTTATATAACAGCACTTGTGCACTATGTAATTGCTGAGTGGTTGAAAGAGCACACAGGGCTGCTCCGCCCCTTAATCAGGGGTTATTAGAGGCAATGCATACAGTTTTTTTTACTCTCTCTGCTTTGTCTGCTTTCTTTCTCACTTAGAGGGCTGCAATCACTATTGTATGCATTATGTATAATTTGAATATGTGAACATAGGGCTCTGCAATATGACCAAGATTAATTTAATGAGTACGGTTCGTGCTCAAATGGAATACCAGGTGCCTCAGTCTGACCATTTGAATCTATTGAAAAAACAGATGTTTGCATCCTTCTTTTCTAAAACAATGCAGACTTTTGACCCTTTTTGCCATATGACTAGAAATATCTAGACCTTTTTCTATCCTAAAAATTATGATGAAAAAGCCAGAAAGTGATCATTGAAATGCCAGTAATACAATATTACTGTAGATGTGAAACATTACTATGGCAATAAAGTCATGAGAACTAAATGTGCTTTAAATACAGCAATACTGAGTAAATATGTAGTGTGTTATTGTGAAAACTATGACATACTGTAAATACAATCTGTCTGAGGGTGATGGTTTACATGAGGGAGACATACCTTTCACCGTGACATATACAGTCTGTGTGATGAACAGCTGAGGCTGGATAAGCACGCTGCACACATATGCCCCTTCATCCATTCCTTTTTGAACATCACTTAATTTGAGCGTCCCGTTCTCAAACACCACCTAGGCAGATTTTTTGTAACATCATAAAAGGTGCAATAAAGCTGTGGAGGTTTCTCCATTCACAAATATGCGCATTTTAGGCGATGATGTCATCACTCTCCTTTTGGGTCCCAAGGATTTCCAACCTCATTCACAGCAATGACATTTGAGCAGATATAACCCATGGCCTTATATAATCCTGCTACTAGAACTCCCAGAGCAGTCAATTTGACAATTTATAGTTTTGGATGCGTAATTACACAGCTGTGACTTTGAGAGACTCTGTATCTATATGTTGTTGTTTTCTATGTTCATTTTGTCCATGAAAAATGTATATCTTATATTTAATATGTGAGTAGTTCAACATTTAACTTCCAGTCATTTTGACTGCTCCATTTGTTTAAATGGATCAGTTTATGGCATTTAAAGCCTTTTCTCTGAGGAGATTATTCTAGTTCTTAGTTTTCCACCAGAGACAAACTGTTTACTTGTCAGCAGTTATCATTCAGAAGTCTTTTGATGGACTGTTTTATCAAAACATTCATAATATATTTTAAGTTATATTTACCAGTTTTAGGACTTAATACAAGTAAGTAAGGGTAAAGGTAAAATAAAACTGGCAGAAAACGTATTGGGGTTATTTTAAAATTCCATTGATTTGAAAGGGGAAACTTCTAAAGTGGAAGTTCTAGTAATTTCAGAATTATTATAACAACAGCATAAAAGTGTATCCACTTCTTTTACCTCTTCATTACAACTACAATTCTATTCAAACAAGAAAATATCTGTTATTCAGTTAATTTCAATGAAGATCATTGGTCCCCAAAGGGAAAAAGACACAATTCAGAAAACAAAGGTAAAACATAGTTCCACTGAAATACAGTGCCTTGAAAAAGTCATACCCAATGACTTTCCACTTGTATCTGGCGTCCCGTGTGGTTGTGTCACAAACATCAGGATAGTTTATTTGATGTTTTTTGTGTAAGGCAAAATTATGAATGATTTGTTAGTTTAAGTATAAATCTGAAAATTGTGGCTTGCAAAAATATTCTTGGAGTTCAACCAATTGCATTTAGAAGTTGCCTGATGATTGAATGGTCAAAGTATGCCAGAGTGTACACAGAATATTTCTCACCAGACGTCATAAAGTCCAATGAACACATAAGACGGGTCAGTGAAAAATCTAAGTTAGGTTGTTAAGTTAGACAAAGTCATAGAGAACTGCTCAATCCATCACAGATGTAGACACGAGGCCAATGGTTACTCTGTCTAAGCTGCAGACACCCACAGCACACGCGGGGGGAATTTGTACATGGGGTAAATATTAATCATGCACAACACAAACTCGGACTTTACGAGATAGCAGGAAATAATCAGAAAAAAAACACCAATGTTGAAAATAGGTCAAAGACGCTAAAGCGGGGGACATATCCAACATTTGAAAGAAGGTGCCATAGTCAGAAGAGACAAAAATGCTACATTGGTTGTGGTCTAAATGCAAAGCACTTTGTGTGGAGGTAAACTAAAACTGCTCATCACTCTAGTCACACCAGTCCCAGTGTGAAACCTGATGGTGGCAGCTTTCTACGGTGGGGCAGGGACAGTGTCAGAGATGACGGGGAAAGTGGTGGCAATCTTAGAGAAAAGATGTTGGGAGTCAATCAGTACATGTTGCATAAATATAAAGTCTTGTCAAATAATGGCATGGTTTAAAGTTACTTTTATAGTTGTGTGTAAAAAACAATAATAATGAAATTAAATCACGTGCCAATTTTCTTTCACTCCACAATTGTCTGCCACTTTGTGTCAGTCTTTCACAAAAAATAAAATATCTTTATGTTTGTGACAATGTGAAAAAGTCCTTGGGGTATGAACACAGTTCAAGACACAGTATTGAATCACCTGCTGTTTGTGTCTATGGCACTGGTTTGGAACAGACACCAGTGATGTCTCACTTAACAATCCCACAGTGCCAGACTGTAGGCCTACCTGCCGATGGTTGTCAGGTAGAAGAAGTCCCTCCTTATACCAGTTTATTGAGTAATAAGGATAGCCAATGACTCTACAGTTAATAAAAGTGTTTCTTCCAGCTACAGCTGTGATGTTCTTCATAGGTCGAATCCTTGGAGGTCCTGGTTTAAAACAAGTCACAATATAGAGAGAAATCCCAAAGAAAGGAGGAGAGAAGATGAGCATTAGTGATCATTGTTAAACACACTGTTTGGAAATATAACAAATATTTGGGAGGGGATTTAGGAAGGGTGAGGAGGTGGTACAGGTATAGATTAAAAAGAAACGTGAAGAAAAGTCAAAAGTCAAATTTCAAAAGATCAAACCACCTTTCTGAACAACAAACAACCTTGTCAACAACTCTATATCTGCGGGAATGTATGATTACCCTACCAACAGGGAAATTGTTATCCTCTATTTGTCTGTAGGCACTATTGAAATGTTAAGAAGATCTATGTTGTTGGTGGGGTATGTGCTCTCCGAGTGCACACTCAATATCAAGTTTACTTTGAGCCAAAAAAGGTCAAACAGGAGTATTAACACAACAAAGGTTATATTGTTGTAAAGCAGTCCTGACCTTTTTGTTTTTACAATTTGATGACAAAATAGTGTTTATAACCTAAAGCTTTGAAGTGTTGAGAGACATCTATAGATACCTTCTCTACTATATATGCCAATCTCTGTTTTACCTTTACTTTACACTCTTCTTTCTTTTCTTGCTGAACCCAGCTTTGAAGTCACAGCTCTGACAAGTCAAAGATGTATTATTCAATAGCCCCATCAGACAGCTCCTCGCCCCCCAACTCCAACGTTGCATGTGTCCATTAAACAGTGAATACCTGTGCCACAGCACAAGACAAAGATCTCATATCAAAGTGAATCAGGTTTACCTGGCCACGTGCAGACTGCAGGACTATTCAGATAGTGTCCACAATGCAACCCATCGATGATGTCTACTGTTGAATCTCAGTGTGAACTGTACAATTCACATTTGTAAAAA
The DNA here is from genome assembly GCA_029875035.1 of Pomatoschistus microps. Lineage (NCBI taxonomy): Eukaryota > Metazoa > Chordata > Actinopteri > Gobiiformes > Gobiidae > Pomatoschistus > Pomatoschistus microps. The sequence goes on from JAPMNZ010917973.1 coordinate 10,193, forward strand.
CTATAGGTCAGCAGAAGATGACAAAACACTCTAATGACCTCCTGAGAATGGGTTTGTCGTGATGTGTTTTGGACAATGTGAAGGTTGTTGCAAAGTCGAATGGGGACCATGTCTACTTTTGCAAACTATGTGCAGCGTGTGACATCATGTCACAAAACCTGCACATTTCTGTGCCAGTTGGTTATGTGTAAGGCAAAATTGTTCAGTCTCACTCCAAAGATCATTCTGGCATATCTGCTCGAAGCGGACCAACATGTCAAAGCTGTACATCTCACCAAAGTGCAGAGAAAGAGTACGAGTGTGCGATAGATAGAAGCCATAAACAGAGACACTGAGATCCAGTCCTGTCCATGGGTGCCACTCTTCATAGTTGTCATCGCCACTGACACTGACATCATCAGTCCTGTCACCAGGGCTCACCATCAGCCCCCAGACACACAATGGCATTCCTCCATCGTGGTCTTTTGCTCACTGATTCAATTCTCATTCATCATTCAATCGGGGCTGGCCTTCTGCCCTTTCTCCGGGTATTTTTCTTACTGGCGTTTGACCGAGTATTTATATTTTCAAACGCAATACAAATGTGGTTTCTAAATCCACCTAAATAAGATATCTAAAAAACTCTTGGTCACACACTGGACTAGATCAGAACTTTTCAATGTAGGGTTTGGGGCCTCTTGAGGCTCCTCAAAAGTTGTCAACAGAGCAAGTAATTTACATTTGGTTAGAATTCAAACATATAAACAACTTCAGTCATTAATATGAAAGTACGGTATATTCTTCCAAACAAAATGTTTTTTTCTCTTTGGAGTGCTACAAGATGTTTTCTTGGCTTTAGCAAAAGTTGGAAAAGTTGATTATAACATACTAACTGCCGTAGATTTTTCTATTTTCAAACTAATGTAAGAGAAAAATAAAATGGGCATGAAAACAAAAAGTCAAAGAGGTGCAGGAGAGAATGCGACAGGGTTTGGGTGAGGGTAGGGGTCCGGCTCTAAGCCTTATTACTGATATTGAAAAGTAGACAGGCACCTCTTACGTTTATGCGCGCTTGGTACTCGGCACTACCAGCCGAGTTTCGTGCGGCGCACCGATACACTCCTCCATCGCGGATCTGTGGGTTGCTGACGTTGACGTGGCTCACAGTACTGCCGTCCGACAGAGTATACTGGCTGGCTCGCACCCGCAGCATGTCCCGGGCCACTGGCTCATCATCCAGAGTCCAGGTAATAGTCGGGGGAGGGGCTCCTTTGGCAGTGCACATTAAAGAGAAGGGTTCCCCTGGGACGACCACCCGCTCACTGAAGGAGGCAACAATACGTGGGGTACCATCTGGGGGCCAAAATGACAGTTACACTTACTGTAAACACAGTTATAGAACCCATGCCCTGTACTTGTGACCTTACCTTCCAACAATATGATGGAAAAGTCTTGGGCGGTTTGGCCCTTGCGAGTAGCAAAACACTGATATGCGCCTGAATGTCTTTTCTGAGCAGCAGAAATAAAGAGGGTCTCATTGTGAGCCCCCTGAATAGAAAAGTGTTGATCAGGCAGAACGGGTTCTGTATTTCTGTACCACGATACAATGTAGTGGGGTGAGCCTTGGACAGCACAGGAGAGGATCACTGTGCTGCTGATTCCGGTCTTCAGGTTCTTGGGAGACAAAGTGACTCGGAGCGGCTCTACAGACAAAGAAAAAATGGGAAAAAGGTTGTAAAATAAAACTTATTTCTTAAAAAACCAAGTGAAAATATATTCCTGAATGTCATAATACAGTGAGCCTTTATTGTTCGTGTGTAAAGATATCTGCTCTGCTTTGGTATGTGCAGAAGAAAACCCAGACAAGAAAGACAGAAAGGGTAGCAAATGTCAGTAAGCAATAAAGCAGCTGGTGTTAAGTGCTGGAGGCTGCTGAATGTCTGTGAGCTTTGTGTTTTTCTATAGTGAGCATGAATCTGTCAGCAAAATGAAAAAAAGCATGTGCTGTAAGACATGTTTCCGTTTTCTTATCAGTCATATTAAGTTTGAGATTTCTGCTATGTGCTACAGGACAGTTCTATCACCTCTGAATTACCCTTTGCATCTGCCCCAGGTTTTCTTCAAGCTTTCTGCCAATACAATGCCTCAGTTACTTGACCAGCGTTCTGCTCAGCCATTGTAAAAACATCTATTTGACATAGTTTGTCCTTGGAGATCAAGCTAATGTTCAACAGAGACAACAGTGAGTGTCAGGAGAGGCCTCAGAGAACAGAGCACAAGAAACTGTACTTATCACCAGCACAGACATGTCAGATGACTTTAGAATGACTTGTTTAAAACACATCAATATAATTATAAATGAATACTGTATTAAACAAGTGTATGGATTCTCAACCAAAATCTGGGGGGGGGG
>JAPMNZ010917996.1:0-11386 GCA_029875035.1 Pomatoschistus microps
GACTATGTCTCTCAGCTGGCCTGGGGTCGCCTTGGGGTCGCCCCGGACGCTGGAGGAAGTGTGTGTGGATAGGGAAGTCTGGGCGTCTCTGTTTAGACTGCTGACCCAGCGACCCGGCAACGGATGAAGCGGAAGAAAATGGAATGGAATGGAATATATGCGGTCTATTGCATCAGCTCTTTAGAAGATAGAGCCTTGTGGGACAGGCAAATCCGTTTGTGCGTGGACAACAAGAAGATTGAAATCCCTGCATCAGAGCACCTGAACTAAACTCTTCTCAAGCGCACCACAGCAAGAAGGACCCCACGTTTTTCTGAGGGGCTAGCATCGCACTCATACATGTCTACTTTGCCCAGGAGACTACCGGATAGTTAAGCTAACATCGGTGCTAATGCTAATCCTTTTAATAATAGATCTATCAGTTTCTAAAACTGATTATGGCCTTATAAGTCTAGCCATAGTTTTGATAATTATTATTAATTTATATTATTACCTTGCTACTTTATGGGCTATGATCATAGAGAAATAATTTCTGTCTGTATTTGACTTTGATTCTCCAAATGTACCTCTCTTCTGTGATCGTTTTATCATCATATGTTAAGCGATCGCTGGGGACGCCAGGCCGCTTCTTTTATCAAAGCGCATTTCTCTGAGTGAATGAATGAAATAAGAAAGTACCTCAAACAACAAGTATTTCCATTCTTAATCTGGTAATACAAAAAAATTATTGTACACATAGCCACATAGTTAAAAAAGAAAAGAAAGTAGCCATGAGAGACTGACATTCCTGCTGTGCTTTGCTGTGCTGCTCTGTAGGCAGAGGGAGCGTGCAACAGTGGGCAGTCCCAGTCTGGGTACACACATTCCTGAGCAGCTGCCAGGCGACATACAGCATGTGACAGAGGAGACCTAGCTTTTAATGATGACCCCGCACAAAGCACTAACAGGACTACTGCTCTGCAAAAAAAAAGCAATATACACACAATCTGACATCACCAAGTAATCAGGATATAGGTCTGAGTTGATCCTGGACTCAAAATCCTAATCCTATCCCAAGTCCTAATCCTAACCCTAACCTAAAGTTACTAACATTGATCCTGAGTGAACCACCTTGGAAACCCTGATCTCATTACATAATTTTAATAAGGGAAACTTGAGCCAGGAATTACCCAAATACAGACAGTTTATCTCATGTCCGACCAGAGAGAAGAACACTCTGGATCACTGCTACACCATTGTGGGCGGTGCCTATCGCGCTCTAGGGTTCTTTGAGCACTCTATGATCCATCTGATTCCTGCTTACAGACAGAGACTGAAGCTCTCGAAACGTAGTGAGGGACTCCAAGATGTGGTCTGATAAGGCTGTGGAGGAGCTGCGCACGCGCTTGGAATCCCTTTATAAAGTCACTTTACGGCCCTTTAGAAGTCACCTTACTGCCCTTTATAAAGTCACTCTCCTGCTGTCGCCTTATTGCACTGCTTACTGCATAGTGTGTGCATATTTTGCTACGGCATTATGATTTTTATTATGCCTTACTCTAATCTTTACCTCTCTTTTCTGACTGTTGCGCCGAGCCAAAGCAATTTCCTAGTCTGTGACTTCCTGTTATTAACATGGCAATAATAAATATTTTGATTCTGATTTTGATCATACCAAATAAATTATAAGTGTGTATCAGCAAAAGGTAAGATGAAGATTAAGATAGGATTGGAAGTATTATTGCTCATGGTATATACCTTTTTGCTCTTGTCTTGTGTATCTGTATGTAGTTTATTACTATAAAATTATCCCCAAATTTTTGGAATTTGAGTACCTTTAAGTGAATATCAAATATATCCATTTGGTTGCTTTTCAGCTCTGAACTGGACCTGGACTGTTTGTGGACTGGTCCTGGGCAAGTTTTGGACTGGTTCTAGTTCTGAGCCGAGTCAGCTAGGAGCCAGTGCTAGTTACCATTGCAACACACTGTTTACTTGCCAGCTGTTAGCATTTGGTCATTAGCATTAGCCTTTCAAAAATCATTTTTGCTATTATATTAACCAGTGTCAGCACTTAGAAAAACTGAGCATGGCTTTAAAAAAAAGAAAATCATAAATTACCTATCTAGAATTCTATCTTGAATGGGAGCAGTCAAAATGACGGATCTGGGAGTTCAAGTAAATTCATAATTCTGGGAGCATGGGACAGACTGTGAAGGTTTTGGGACTGACTGTGACAGACATGGAACAGTGATGGACATGCTGTAGTTCAGAAAAATCAAGGACACAAGTAACACATGAGTTTCTTTGTAGATGAACCATCTTGTGAAACCTCTGACTGCTGCAGTAGACTTATTTAAACGTATTGCCCTGTTATGGCGCGTTCAGACCGCCGACGCTGGAACGCAGCTTCCGCGCGCACCAGACGCACATTTTTAAAATTTCAGATGCGGGGTTGTTCAGACCAGAAGTCCTGGCCTGCGGTGGCGCCCGCCGGAAGTGGCGGAAGTACAGGGTGGACTTTGATGCCAACGGAGTTAAGCTAGCGGCTTTTTGTGTAAAGTTCTTCTCCAATAATGCAGCTCTGCAGCGTCTCTTTGTCCCAAGACCTTCCAGAGACTTTATATAACAGTAGTATGTGTTCACGGAGGTGCGCCATAACTTAATTTTATTAATAAACGGTACTTCCGTATCAGCGAACACGCTCAGCAGTATACAGTATACAGTCACGGGGGCTTGAGAACACATAAGTTCACAAGTACCATGTCCCCCATTGTCAACCCTGGTTTAGTCCTGGTATAGTCCTGGTGTAGCTCCTGTTTTGGCTGTTTACGAGTATTTTCAGTCTGTTCGCTCAGACCTCTAACATCCCCGTGTCCACTTTGCACGCAGTCCGTGCGTGCATCCTGAGATGCACATGCAGTTCCACGCTCGAACGCGCTTCACCATTGACTTTGCATTGAAGTTCGCATTTGACAAAACATTTGAGTCTTGCAATTTTAGTTTACTCAGATCCTTACACATTTGACCACTTTTCATGTGGTCCATCTTGATTAACCTCTAAGATCCTATCCTAGCAAACTCATTTTACCCTCCAAATGTTAACAAAAAATGTTTTTCAATCCATCAGTACAACTTCAGAACTATAAGCCTAACTTCAACCCTGTGGCTTATAGTGATGCTGCAAGTACATCTATTTTCATTGTCTCGCACTTAAATGTTGAATAAACTAAACTAAACTTAACAAAGTTGTCAGAGCAGGGTTAATGAACTATTAAATGGAAAGGGTTGCTTCTGTCAGTGTGCCCCAGGGCAGCTGTGGCCACCGAAGTAGTTAATCACTACCATGTATGGAGTCATGGAATAATGACAAGTGAAGAAAAAATTGCGGTATAAAAATGATGCATCCTCATTATTATTATTATTAATTGGGCCGGAACTTGATAACAAAAACATCTAATTATTTAGAGGCTAGGAAATTAATTAATTGCATTTAATCGCATACTTATATTCGACCTGAGAACAGTGACACGTTTTTTTTCACATGGATTTTTAGTATATCATTGGATAATGAGTGAAGTAATAATTATAAATTAATCATGTTGAGACCAGTTAAACCAAAACCTGCAGCTTATATCAAAGAGTGGCCAAAATGGATTTTCCTTAAAAAACGTAGGTGGTGTGGCTTATATACAGATACATCTTATATTGGAGAAAGCGTGGTAACATCTCACCTGTAGATGGGGTCCTGCATCACCATCATCTTGCTCTCATCCCACGTCCACTCCTTATTCTGAAAACATACGCAAGCACACCCACGCACACCCAATTCAGTTTGTTACAGCAGTTTTCTCAAATGAATAGCTTGACATAACATTAGTTATACCAAAAGCAGATGACAAACTCAAACAGTTAAAACATTCAAACAAAAGAAAAAAAGACTCAAAAAACGGTGGTGACAGAAGCTGGTCTGTGTCATCAGCCTTTCTAATCACTTCATTCACTCACTCTTATTCAGACTAAATCTTTCAGCAGATGTATCCCAAGATTCAATAAAACCTGTGTGTGCTCTACACGTGGGAGAAGCCTTCTACTTCCTGCTCAAGATGACTTAATTTTCATTTTTCCTTTCACGTTGTGCTGCTTGTAAAGATCACTTAATATTGAGTTAAAATCCTTTACTGGGAGAGATCCATGTGTGATCATGTTGTGTTTGAAATGGGCCTTTTTACATCAGAGTCTTGACTCCTAAAATAACAAGTTTTTAGTGATATGGGAAACCAGAGTACCCGGAGGAAACATACGCAGATACGGGGAGAACATGCAAACTCCACACAGATGGATTTGAACCCAGGACCTTTTCACTGTGAAATGCCAGTCCTATCCACTGCACCACCGTGCCTCCCAATCTATGCATCATATTATTTTAGCCACATTTAATTGTGGACTCACAGCACCTGTCGTCTGAGATAATGGGCTCATGGTTTTAATACATGCAAGGAAATAAAACATGCAAGGAAATAAAACATGCAAGGAAATAAAACATGCAAGGAAATAAAACATGCAAGGAAATAAAACATGCAAGGAAATAACAGGATGGGCAAAAGATGTGAGAAGTCCATTCAGCATGTTTAGCTCACTTTTTTCTTCTTCCGAAGCGCCACCTTGACTCCGTCGGTTGAGACCATAATGTGGACCTTCTTCTTCTTGATATTCTTCACTTTAAACTCATACTGTGGACAGAGCACACAAACACACACACACACACACACACACACACACACATGTGTCACAACTGGGAACCAATCTTCACGAGTATACTGTTTACAGTTATCCTTTGACATGATGTGGAACATCAGTAACTGGCCACCATGGCTGGTGGGGATAGATGACATATTAACATGAAATGATGATTTGAAAAACAACTATCATGACAGACGTATTGAACACTTAAACAGGTAAGAAAGACGATATAACTAGTTCTATTGTTTTCCACTGGGGGAAACAACATCAGTGATTGTTTATTTTTTAAGTTTCCTTTCAAGCAGGATATGCCGCATTGACACCTTAAAATCATCTTGTTCAACAGGCCTATGGTGTAGATGACCAAGCTCAACCAGAACAAACAGGGACAACTGCTCTTGGAAGTATGCTGCGTATCTTTGTTTACGTTCCGAATATGCAATGAAAACGGTGTAAATGAAGGGTGAGTCAGCTGCAGACATCATCTGAACGATGACATGTAGCACACGGACACATTGAGCAACTTAAAGTCTCACTTGAATGGTCATGATGAAGGTCCCTGTGCACAAAGGTTCCTGTGTCGCATGTGTGTGCATCAAGAGGTGGCCCATCACTCGCACATTAATGTACACATTATTGTGAGGAGCCTTTGACCACATCTTCCTTCTTTATTCCCCACTTAAATTGTTTTTAGAGTTATTCACATAATTTATATTCTCATATATTAAAGTCATTTGTTATTTGTGTTTATTATGACCACATTTCTTTGCCGATGATCGGAGGAGAGTGGTCTGTTTGAAAAGTGTCTATGACAGAAAACTCTTGAAGATAAGCTGGGCACTGCAGGACTAAATCTGTTTGACACACAATCAGATATGCTGTGCAAAGCCATCGCTCAGAGGCTGGATTGAAAACCTATCACAATACAAGTCAAAAAAGTGGGTTGGTTTGAAAGCACTGAGATGTGATTGTTATATTGTATAAAAGACCGTAACCACGACATCTTAAGTTTAAATTAACTTTTCACAGCTTTTAATGCTTTACATGTTTCAGTCTTGTGTTTGAGCTTTTAATTCAGATATGTGACAAATCTATCCAGAGGCATTTTGAATTATTAAGTGTGGATATCTGAGCATTTGAAGAATTGGTGAGCATTTATCGGTAAAGTCAACAGAAATCAAAAACCAGCCTCAAAGTTTACCATATACTAGCTCAGTTAAAGGGGAGAGAACATTTGCATCACTTTAGACACGCCCCGCACTCTCTCTGTCCCATCGGTGATTACAGTAAAACCATTAGTATCAAAAATGTCTCTAGTTCCTGGCTTTAAACCCGTCTGGTTCTAGTTTTCACAATCATGTATCTTTTCAGACAGAAAAGTAATAAACAAATTAATTAGGTATTATGGTTTTATAATATATGTATACACAGAGGAATGAATTCATAGTTAAAATACTTACTGTACATGATTTGAAGTATGATTATGTTATGAATAAGTTATAATATAACTGTAAAATAAGAAACATTTATAAATGCTTAATGAAAATTAATGATTATATTAAAAAATATGGCTGAAGCAAGCAAAGAGAAAAGTTGCCTGTCTCCTCATAACTGCCCTGATATTCTGTTATTCAGGAATAATTGAATCTGCAAAACACGCCCATCTGAGTCAATAACAACAGTACCCTATTAATTATGTGCTACCATTCCAATTATTTTGTTAATTTTGCTAAACAATTCAAAACATAACAAGAAATCTTTCATCGAAAACATTTATAAGTCCACATCTTTTTGCACCAGGTTTTTTTTATGGATAAATAACCAAAGAAGAACCATGCACATATTCAATGAAAATAATCATTTGGTAAAAGACATTTTAAAATTGCCACGATACAAAAGACGTGTTATAAACAAACTTGATATGTTATATTAGCCCCCTTTTTATCTCCTCTGTAGACATTTTTGTTCATCCATGGAATCGTACAAGTTTAAGATAACAGTTTTAGACAAAAACAACTGCACCAGTCACATTAATTAATGTTTACTGCAGTGAATGGGATAATTGTGTGCACATGTGACGAACAAAGGGGCGGAGCAGCTGTTGCTAGTGAGACCTCTTCACATCAAGGCTTGTAACAGTGGAGCAGACTTGAAAGTTTTCTGTGACAACAGAAAACTTTCAAGTCAGCCCCAAAGGCACTAGAGCTCTGGAACAGCTCAGGATGTAGGAGAGCAAACTACAAGTACAGGAAACGAAGATGGAAAAGTGAACTGAGCTGAATCCATGGCTCTCTCGACCATTACCTCCCTTTCGTACAGCACCAGAGTACCATCTTTGTTTACTCCAATCACTATCCACCGTTTGAGATTTGCAAATAAAGTTACAATTTGCAGGATTAGACTAAAGTCAACAGAAGGGATGCTAATGAGCCGCTGCAGCAATTCAGTCGTCAAAGGACAAAAGTATACAAGCTGTCAAATTTAGTTTTCTCTTCTGACCTCCAATCCATCTATTCATTCATGTATTTATCATTTTTGACACAGTCAACATGTGGAAGAAGGGGTCAGATGAGTGGCTTAAAGCTAACGCCGCTCATCACCCTCACATCCCCTATATCAATCAATCAATCAACTTTTATTTGTAGAGTGCCCTTCCCACACAAGGCAACACAAAAAGCAGCGCGCCTTTCCTCGGCAGAAAAGGCTTGTGTCACGTGGCATGCTAACACACACACACACACCGCTGCTGCCCTGTGTAGTCTATGAAGAAGTGTACAGGCCAGACGACTGAATGAAGCAGCAGAACTCATAGTAAAACAGTAGAGTTGGGTATCGGTTTGGCCTTCCATTTACATGAAGACAGTGTTCAAGGGGGGAACGCAAGCGTTGAGAAACAGCTGAGTGGAACAGAACAGATACGCTGTAAAAGGTGTGATTTCTCTGCCTGCTATGAACTCATTATTTCTCCGCACGTACATTTGGACATGCGCAGTAGCCAAGAACAAACGTAAACAACAATGGTGGCGAGTCAGCTAATGCCAACATGTGCTTCCAACGTGTACATCCAACCGGCCTCACAACCGCAGACCACATGTGACCACACCAGCCCAGAACCTCCACATCCAGCGGGTTCACCTCCAAGATCGTCTGAGAGCAGCCACTGAGACAGCTGCTGAAACAATTGGTTTGCATACTAAATAATTTCTGCACAAACTGTCAGAAACCGTCTCAGGGAAGCTCAACTGCATGCTCGTCGTCCTCATCGGGGTCATGACCTGACTCCAGCTCGTTGCCGTAACAGACTCACTTCATGTTTCAGCAAGATAATGCACAGCCCCATGTTGCAAGGATCTGTACACAATTCTTGGAAACTGAAAATGTCCCTGTCCTTGCATGGCCGGTATACTCACCGGACATGTCACCCATTGAGCATGTTTAGGATGTGCTTGACCAGCGTATCTTACAGCGTGCACCAGTTCCCACTGATATCCAGCAACCTCGCACAGCCATTGAAGAGGAGTGGACCAACATTCCACAGGCCACAATTGACAATCTGATAAACTCAGATGATAAAGATGTGTTGCACTGCATGAGGCAAATGGTGGTCACACCAGATACTGACTTGTTCTGAGTCCCCAGACCCCCAAGAAAGCAAAATAATGAAAAGATTTGTGAACAAAGTTTGAAAGGAATGGTCGTACTGTGTATCTCATGGCAAATGGGAGCAAAAACAAAAGTGACAAGGACAGGGAAGAGTGTCATAGTCTATGGAAAGAAGGATTGAGCAAAATACAGGACATTGATGGATGAGGATTTTACATAGCATTAACTCGTGCTGTATGATTACTTGTGCAACCCCCAATTCCATTTTTGTATCATTTTGCTTACAAATCACAGTTGTCTGCTTCTTTGTTGAGCAAATGTAGATGTGCATCCATCCATCTATTTTCTTCCCCTTCATCCATTTCTGGATCGGGGGGGTGGCAGTCAGAGTTGCACCCAGTACACAGAGCACCAGCCCCTCACTGACCCTCCTGCAGGTGGTGAGTCCACAGGAGCTGAGATCTCCCAGCAGGGGCTTCATATGCAGTTTTATTTATCCCCATAGGGAACTTTGTCCTCTGCATTAGACCCATCCAGCCACTTGGGCCTCTCTCAGGAGAAGAGATTTATATTGTGCATGTGTTTAGTGGTAGGGGAAACCGGAGCACCAAGAGGAAACATATGCAGACAAGGTGAGAACAGCATGAAAACTCCAATCTGAAAGGCCCTTCTCTGACTGGGATCTGAACCCAGAACCTTCTTACTGAGCCACCAAAGAAATGACAAACCGTGCAGAAGGCACTGTTGGCGTATCCCTACTTATAAGTAAAATGAAAATAATTGGATTAATCCATTCTTAACATTCACAGGCATAGCTCTACATGTTAATCTTTGCATTTCATTCAGAAGTTGAGTGCCCTCGGTGTAAACAAACAGTTTAAAATGAATTCTTGAATCGTGCAACAGACCCATCCATCACACGCATTACTGCTCTCTTCAGCCGGATAAACGCCGGGAGATTTTATACCTGCTATTTTCACCCTAATCCATCATTTTGGCAACACAAGACACAGGAGCAGTGGCAGCCGGGCCAAAGAAGCTATTTTGAGCAGTCAGGGGGGAGTGCCGAGACAATGCCCGGCTTGGGCCATAATAATGGACACATCTCACACCGCCGGAGACATTTGAATGAGAATATATGTGTGCCAGGAAGCGGAAAACAGCGGCAGGCAGACCAAAGGTGATGCATTCAGTAAACACAGAGATTATTTCTAAAGAATAAAAGGCCAGGCGGTACAAACAAAACAGTATGGGAGAATATTGGCTTTTCAAAAGGGTCTGAACTGCATAAGGAATAAAGAGACAATGTGGCAACAGTAGTGAAGAAATGCCTTCAAAGCCAGGCTCAAGCTCTGCTCATTGCACGTCAGGCAATGTACGAATGTAAAAGTCCAATTATAGATCAAATATTCAGAATAATTTGTGTTCATTTATACCCTCAAACATGATGGATAGAATATTGACAATAGCATTTCCTTTCATTTGTACAATCTATTTGAAAGCATCCAATTGTAATGCGGTGGTTACATGGACATAAACCAAAGAAAAGAGATTCTAAAATGCTATAAGAGGTGTGGTAAAATACATTTTTAGATAAACTTGAGCAGGGCCCGTATTTCCCATAAAGTTGTAAAAATGGCTGCGCAGTGAGAGGGGAACAAGCTCCGCTGAGCTCGCTAATGTACACATGCAAACCCACAGCCAGACATTAGGTCATTTATTACTTTTATTATTCATCTTTATTACATACCACATTTTGTAATAGTCACACACTATTGAATCATTTAGAAAAATATTAAATATGAAATTACATCAATTTAAAAGTACTGATATGTATCGTATTGTGTCATGGCAGGCTTAGAAAGTCTGATATGTCGGAGTACAACAGAAAACAAGAGCCTACAATTTTTAGATGCCCTAGTCAACGACTTGAATCTGAGCATTTAACTGCTAAAGACAAAACTGAAGTCCCCAGTACAAACATTGGGGACTTCAGCTGTGTCTTCAACAGTTGTCTTGTGCACGCTGGGGACNATGCCAATGTAGTTTTACTGCAAATGGCATATAAAATGAATCTGAATCTGAGTCTGAAGCAAAAAGCCTGACAAACAACCAGGAGCTACTTACGCTTGCCCTGGAGTTTTGGCAGAGCATATGTTAACACCACCAACGCATCAACGCAGCATTGAGCACAGGGTGGAAATGGTGGTAACGAGTCTAAGATAACAGATTAAACACAAGTATAGCTCTGAAGCGTGTGTGGGGTCTGAGCTCTTCCAGAGACGTCATATTAAAGGTATATCTGCTCACGGAGCTGCACCATGGATGTATTATATGGTATACTGGTAGAATCTTGGTAGAAAGAGAACTCAGGGTGAAGGCAAAGTCCTGATTTAATCCTGGTTTAATCCTGGTTTAGCTCTGGCTCTTAGCACTGGCTGTTTTCAAGTGTCTGTTTTTGAGTGTCTTCCCTGCTCTGATCCCTCTGCTGCTCTCTGATTGGTTGCCGGACATGCACAAAAGTTGAGTCATGTTCATCTCCTGCATTTGCTGCATAGGTCGTCGTACCCACCACCTCTGCGGTGCCGGCAAAACGCATCTGCCACACCAAACATGCGACTATTCTCACAGACGTACGTCATAGGTGACTTTGCATGTAAACTTGAAGCAACGCATGATACTGTTGCACCATTCAAAAGTGGGAGGCACTCAAACACTGTTTTAATTCCTACAGCAATTCCCTGAATGCTGTGCTTTCAACGTACTTTGAAAGTCTGGAATCGAAGCATTTACAGCATTTACAGATTGTTAAGTAATACAGCTACTACTTTTTTGTTTATTTTGTGTGCTCCTTGTGTGCTTTTACTACTGTCCTGTCTGTGCGCTGCAACATCGAAATTTCTCCACTGTGGGACGAATAAAGGAACACTTATCTTATCTTATCTTATAAGACTCCATTGTCCACTTATACAACTCCATCCATCCATCCATCTTCTTCCGCTTCATCCGTTGCCGGGTCGCGGGGGCAGCAGTCTAAGCAGAGACGCCCAGACTTCCCTAT
>JAPMNZ010918015.1:0-21478 GCA_029875035.1 Pomatoschistus microps
CTCAGAAAGGCCCTGGTCCGACCGGGATTCGAACCCAGGACCTTCTTGCTGAGAGGCGAGAGTGCTAGCCACTCAGCCACCGTGCCGCCAGTATGTAAACATACTGCTGCTAATATGTACAGATGCTAACATAAATACATATTGTTTCCATTAGAATACACAATACTTTATACTTGTCTCTTATTTTGCCAAATGTAAAACCTTATACTCTCTATTATTATAATGTTATATACTACAGATAGAAATGTTGTTTTAATCGAATTAGTATAGCTATTGTTCACTTATCTTGTGTTGTGTGCTCCTCATTCCTATTGTTCTGTAACTTGTGATGCAACACTGAAATATCCCCAGTGTAGGATGAATAAAGGATCCCCAAAACTCAAAATCTTAAACAAGTGGTGTTTTAAATGGACAGAAACAACATGATCTCTTTCTACCAATCCATAAATGATTCTCCATCACACATGTACCACCTGAAGAGGGAAAATGTTGTTACCAATGTGGAAACTTTAGTGTTAACTCATTAAACGACATCCCTTGGTTTTCACATAAATTTTGCATGCTGCCGCGGCTTTAATAAGTACATTCAAATCAGTGTGCGGCGCTAAGCTGTACCTAGGAGCTTAATCTCCTAGCATCCCTGTGTTTACTGTACCTCCATGTTGTTTTCCCTATTTGTTAATTGCAGACCCAGGGGATCACAACAGGTGATGAATTTTTAATGCAAGGCACAGCGAGCTTATACGGGTTTATCCACAAACTACAAACTGCTTAATAAGGCGCTTCCCAAAGTGTTCTCTGGTCCTTTTTAATTGTGAGCTGTAAATTGTGTAGTGTGTGTTCGGAAAGCATCAGCATCACAGGTAGGAAGACAAAGCAGTATTTAATCCAAGCAGTGAAGATGTGCCCTTCAAATGCTTGGAAGCAAAACAGTGGCTGCATTGAAACAGCTCTAAATGAGAAGAGTGACACATGAGGGATGAGAATGACATAATATTATTCAAATCGACTCCCACTACTTTCCGTAATGACTATGCATAGACCTTGAACTCTGATGCAAATGTTACTGCACAGTCCTCAAGACCGAGTCCAATAAGTGCTTCCAAAGTATGCAGAGGTGACGGTGCCCACCTGCATGAATGCTGACGCTGGTGAAAGACGTGTTTGATACCAAGTTCCTGTGCTCTATCGTCATCACATTCTACGTTTATTTTGCACATGGCTCACTCCACACTGAACTGTACTATTGGTTGATCTATCTTCAAGCGACAATAAAATAAATGTTCAAACTAAACATTTTTGTACCTAAACATTTTTTTAATACTTTGTAGCCTATATATTCACATAGTATAATCTCAGATTGGCAGCTCTAACTATTTCAAGAAAATGTGTAATGATCTTTGGGGACATATTTGTTACATTTAGGACATTTCGTGCGGGAGGCTTTGTAAATGGAAGAATTAACAGGACAGAGAAGACTATTTAATGGTTAATGGTTGGAGATATAACAATAATCAATATGAAATTATATATTTTTCATTATGCAAAATAATATGATTCAATAACTGCAGATAAACTGGGTGTTTTGGACGTAACAATCGTGTCCACTTTTGTTACGTCCAAAACAGCGGTGCGTAGCTCTGCTAATAATACGGGTGTGAGTGAATCTGTGTTTACGTAGTGCCCCCATCACTGGACAAACAAGCTGGGAACAAACCAGAGTGGGTCTGTGAACATTCAGCAGTGGTGACTGCAAACATTTCGGGACTTTATCGTGTTTTGACAAAATTTAACACAATGGTACAGTTTAGTTTGGAGTGAGCCACATGTCAGATCGTATTCAAAATGTTGCAGGTTTTGGCTTTGATGTCCGCACGCAAGGAGTGGCCCAAAATATTTACGGTTAAAACGGATACCTAACACGTCAATAAGATATACAATAAACAATTGTGTTCTCTGGCCGGGGAAAATAGGCCGGATTCCCTCAAATGATCTCCATCCGTAAAGACAGATAGGCGTAATAATATGTGTTTCGAGTTTAAAGCGCCCTGCCTCCCTCATGTTGATATAGTGGAGTTGATAACAGGGTAAGAAAAACTGACATCATTAAGATGCACCCGCGCACACAGCTCCAGCAGCCCCCGATGACTATCAGGCACTGTGTTTGAGAGCGCGAGGTAATGAGACAAATACTTATTACTCAAGTAAAAAATGGCACAAATATTAGCATCACATTAGGCCCCCTGAATTTAATGACGTCGTACGCACAATATGTCACTGTAGCTAAAAGGCAAATGACTTAAACATTGCGTGGGGAATAAGATGAAAGAGAGGGTTTTACAGGCAGGAAAAAAGAGGCAGGCTGAAAGCGGTGAGGATATGAGGATATAGTCATGAGTGAGAATAGCCACGTCACTGAGAGAAAAAAAACAAAAAACTAGCCGAGACTTGCGATGCATGCGGAAACAAATGGGAAACAAGATGAGTGGACTGCACGCTACATTAGGTGGTCTGATGGTTAGTGGGTGAGAGATGGGAGCGGGGTACTCACTAAAGGGGTGCAAGGGGTCCAGTATTCAGGGTTGAGCTCCGCGCGGGGACGGAGATCCAGATACTCAGGGTTCAGTTCGGTTCGGGCACGAGTTAATGTCCCCTTTGTGGAAGATCGAAAACAGGCTGTTAGATACACGGCTTATGTAGCTAGAGAGGCTTACAGTGTGTAGATATGCATATGTCATTACCACATTGTTCACATAATGTTTGAAAATGATGAGTAAGAACATGTGAGCGCTTGCAGGTGTAGTTGACCAGGAATGAATCCAATCAGTGAAACTCAAATCAATGCACAAAACCCAGAGTATATAAAGACCATGGCTGCAATCAGTCTATGGTGGATTGATAGCAGTAACATAAATGATGGCTACTCCACATTTCTATAAATATGTGTCATAATACACAGATAATTTAAATTTCAATTTCAATTATTAAGGATCTGAATAAAGGATCTCTTAATCTCTTATTATATAGACAAAACACAAACACATTATCACTACTACGGCTTTTTGGGGGGTTTTTTACAGGAAATTACTGCATTTAATGTGGTATTAGAGCTGATGAAGAATATATATTATGGTATGAGCTCTCCATCGCAAACATCACCTGCATGAATCGTATTAAAGGCTGATAACATGTACAATCACTGTGAACATTGGAACCCACAGAGCTATTGACTTAAATATTTATGCACTAGAGTGAACTACAGATGTGTCTATGAATGCATACATACAAGTATATAAACAAGAGTTTACAGTATTCATTTTCTTTATAAAGTATTAAAGTATAAACATTGTGTAGTACATAGTTGTGCTTTACTTAATCTTCTCTTATCTTGTGTTGTGTGCTCGTCAATTCCTACAGTTCTGCAACTTCTGATGCAACACTGACATTTCTCCACTGTGGGACAATTAAAGGACCTATACACTTTATGGAATAGGTTAAGTGTAAAGGTTTTTATGGTCAATCATGATAGTGCAGTGTTTTGTGAGTTTGTAAATTTACAAACTAGTGAAACAGACAATATTCATATTCTGTGTAACATCAGCTCTTGTCACATCTTTAGATCAGCTTTTTTCCAACAGTTAAGTGCCACTTTCAGCTCAAAACGACAGTAAGTATCTCACTGGGCTCTTTGTATGCAACACATCAAAATGTTTTGTTTTTATGATGACAAGAGTGTGCTGTGTTCTGATTTGTTCACAACATTTTAAAGTTATTCTCCAGCATGAAGCGGGACATTTCACCTGGATTGCTTTGTATGGATCTGGTGTAAGTGGTGGTTGGAGGGGCCATTGGTGCAGAGTGGCCTTGCTTTCAGTCAGTCAGAATGTGAAGTGAATAAAAATAATTTACTGCCTCTTTAACTGTCCAAAAATAGCCAATGCATTTTCATAATCATCCACATTAAGCAACACTCTGCACACTCCGTTGTCCCAGAAACCATATGTTACTCAAAGACGAAAAAATAAGAAAACACAAAGCAACAGGTGAAGGAGCAAAATGTTACTCCCTGAACACATATGACTTTCACTTTCGTAATAACTGTTATGACGAACAAAAATACGAGATGCAGTATGTTTTAAAAGTTGACACAGAACTGCACATTCATTCTATTTACTGTTATTTTTTCCACATGTTGCCCTTTGTTTTACCGCCCCCACTAGAGCCGTTTCCGATCCTGAATTCTGTAACAGTAGACACGCCTTTTTTGCAACAAACACAAATGATTATTCACTGAAACAGGACTCAAAAACACCGCTTCCCTATCCCGCTACATGCATACAGCAGGAGTCCCCCCCCAACTAAGAAAAAAAAGAGAATTTTGGGCATAATATATTACATCGTGTTTCTCATTCCCCGCACTCTATGGCCCTAAATGACAGGGCCGCTGGAATGGACTGAATCTGTGGAGCCCCATGAGGTCTATGATGTATACTGTAATTATCTGCTGATTCTCAAAATGGCGGTGTGTAATGAGGCCGTGCTTGCACCCAGCCCCAGGCATAAATCACTGTCTTTAACTGACTTCAGATGACCAACAACAACACAAGAGGAGCGTGAGCATAGAGAAAGGGAGTAGCCGGGGTTATCGCCCAACACCACTAAAACCCATCCAAGTCCTTATCTGCAGACACCATATTGTCCAGCCAACTTGCTTACTTAAGACACACGGCTATAAATACCAAACTCGCTCGCTTTTTTATTCTCTATCTGTTTACTTTCAGCTCTCATGCAGTAAAGACTCCTTATTTAGCGCCAACATATACATAAGATCTATTTTTTTTTGTATTATTATCATTATTTTCATATTTGATGCGTTTAAACTAATGGAAATGTGCCAATCTTTCCACTGTGACTGGCACGGTAAGGTTTCCATAGCATGACTCACACCAACATAGCAGGCAAAGCTCATCCCCGCGGTGAAAGTACATGCTGGTATTCGGAGTACACAGGCCTAGTTGGCTAATGGACCATAATTGAACATAGAGGTTGTAGAATGAAAAGAACTGGCAGGAAAAATGCAATGATGTTGTTTTGGTGTTATTTACGCATTAAGCTATATCTGATGGACACAGGCTGTGAAGAATAGGATCCAAAATGGTCTGCAATGTATTAGGGTGTTTCAGGTTCTTGTCTTTTTGTAAATAATAACATAAGGATGAATACTGTCTACTTCTAATGTTTTATCTGGACTGAAGTTTTTGGCATTTGGTATTCAGATGGTCAGCTTCTTATCCAACCGGTTTTCCACTTGAAGTCACAATTTAATCAGCATTAAATTGACAAATGTAATTTCTCTTCCCACCCTCCTGTAATTGCTGCAATAAATGAAGGTGTACTATAAAATGTTCACCAACTGCTTGTCTTATCATGGTATGCGTTGAGTTCATGCTCTCCTGTATTTCAGTTGGAGGCAATACAATATATTATACAATATATTACAATATACACGTATTCCCAGATTTGACAGTGATTAGTCTCTTTTTGTATTATTCGTACAAGTGGGTCTTTCACATACACATATTGCAAACTGCTAACTACATTCACAAATCCCAAGAATTCTTTGTCAGTTCGAAATTGACTCACACTCATTCAAATACATACATTTCATTTACAGCTTTAAAGAATTAAAAACAACAAGCATTATTGCAGATTTAAACCTGTTCATTCATGTGTTTAAAAGTCAGTCTTCTGTTTCCTCACACAGACCTGCTCCAGTGGCACCTGATTAAAGGAGAAGGCTGTACAGAATTTCCCTGCTTTAAACCCCAGAGGAGTGATGTCACTGGTGACCTCACAGGCTCCGTCTAGATAAATGAGGGGTTTGTCAATGGAATGTTTTTACAAACAAAAGTGCACATGTCTGTCAGCCTACAATTTAACTCCTAACAAAAGGTGATTGAGACTCTTTGTTCCGGACTCCTCAGCTTTCCCATCAGTGTCCTCCTTCAAATCACCTCTTAATACTCTGGATCATACATATGTCATGTATTTTTTTGTAATGCTTACCACTTCTCCCACCATTGTATCCGTCTTTATAAATCTCTCTAAATCACCTGAAAGATAAGTGATACAGAGGAGGGTTGGAGTTGGCAACTTTATAATTGATCATTTTTCACAGCAAAATGTCACAGTGATTGTGGTGAAAATCCTTGGCTTGGAGTGTGAGTTAGCGCAACGGTGACAGTCCAAATGAGCTGCACCAGTGTAGCAGGATATTGAGATTGATGTAGTGCTCACAGTGACACAAGGCTTTGATACACTCCCAAGACTCCGGAAATGCTAATGTCCAATGTTGAGGATTTGAATGCTGCTGTAGAAGTGAGAAAACCCAGCATACTTTAGTTCTGGAAGCTTTTGACTGGAGTCTTTATAATGTAATGTTAGCTCAAGCATATAGAACTATTCTGTTTGTGGCTCACTTATATCTGGAGGAAAATAATGTAAAGACAATCAAACTCAAGGTTAGCGAAAATTCTGAAATTACAAGAACTCCCAGGGCATTTTTGACGACCATTCAAATCACTCCAATCCAATCCATCTCCAAAACAGGGAGTGAGTTTTGCATCAGTTTTTTAAAAGTGAGTCATGTGTAAATTTTATACATTTACTCACTTTTAACAAGTGCTAAAGCAGGTTGATATGAATTGAGATATACCAAAAAGAAATTGGTGAAATGCTAGTAAATGCTATACTGCAAGTGAACATTGTGTTGCTATGGTAACTTGCTATGTTCTTGTGGAATGCCAAGATGAGCTCAGACTCAGGACCAGTGCGGAACCATTGCAGGACCACTCCAAAACTAGCAACTTGGAGTAAAGGGGCTTGAACTGCCTTAGAATATTCGTTGCCAAGTGACCGACATTTGAATTGTATAATCAAATAAATGGAAATAAAACAAATAATTACGCTGCCAAAACTAAAAGCCATCAAAAAGCTGTTATCATTCCAAACATGTGGGGGGGTCGGCTGATTAGTCTCAGTGTAGCTAAAGAGGCTCACCTGTTGATTATGCACAGAATCAGCACCATGGACAGCTCCCACATCTAAACCTGCTTTTATTGAGTTATTCCTAATAATCAACCGTAAACAACTGGATTATAAAATGTGCTGTGAATTTTAAAGTCTTCTGTTTTATATTATAATTATGCCAGAGCCAGACTGCAGACTTTGTGTAAAATAAATCATAGTAAATTTCTCTCTGTCGCGTTATTAGATTTGTTGGCTGTATGCAAATGTTTCTTTTGTCGCAATCAAGTGCTCTGTTTTCACACTGTTTCATGAGCAAATAAACAATCCAAATAAACCTTCCATTTCATTACCGTCTTTCGTCATCTCAATAGTTTCTGCTTGGCTTTAATGCAAAAATATAAATAAAAACATAACAACATAAACAACGTAAAATAGCTATTGGATCTAAACTCATCAGTTAAGTTGATTTTTACTTCATTGTCCACATATGGAACTTAGGTCTCCAGATCTGGGGAATTTTACCTACTGTAAAAAAAACTGGTAGGGGAAAGTGGAGCAATCGGAAGAAACCTACACAACACAGGAAAAACAAGCAAACTCTATTCCCATCCCCATCCTCTGTTCCCACCAGGATTCGAACCCAGGACCCATTAGCGATAGTGCTCATTTGTATCCTTTCAAATCAAAGCTGATGTTGAGAGCCTTGTGACAATATGAAACTTTGATTTAAAGACGAATAAAGGGTTGGTTTGCATCACACACAAATTGATTACTGCCAGCGACTTTTGCCTGAACATTCTCAAAAGCAGGGTTGTTATTTCCGATCAATAGGTGCCATGAGCCCAAAAGGATATTGTCCATACAATTCTAAAACAGTTGGCTGCTACGGAATTGATTTTAAAGTCCTATTACCTATTTATAAATCTCTACATGGAACTGGTCCTAAATATAAGAGGGATTTTCTAGAGCAATATAACCCAGCAAACCTCTTAGATCGCAGGGGAGTGGACTGCTGTACAGCCAGCGGCCAAATCTAAACAAGGAGAAGTGCCTTTTAGTCATTATGCTACACAGCACCCCGGCTTCTGCCCCTAGTCGCAGAAACGTTCCCACTCGGATCTGAATACTGAGGAGAAAAGTTCAAACGAATATTAAACATGATCTTGTCTTGTTGGGTTGATCAATGGAGTTAAAACAAGCATCTCACTCCTCAGTATTATCAATGTGCCATGGATATCTCTGTTTTCCTCCACAGAGAACCAGTTGAAAACATTTTCTTATATTTTTATCCTTGCATTAGCGCACAAGATAAATAGATGTATAGGCATTGGAAAGATATACTGAAAAATTCCTTTGGGTAGTTTAGGAAGGTTGACCTTGTTATCTGGTTCTTCTATACCGGACAAATATGAGATAGCGATGTTGTTACCTTGATATGTTTCGACAGCATACTTCCATCTTTCTCAGAAGTGTCTACTTTGGGGAGTTTGAAAGGGGGTGGTGAGCTACTGGTTGCCCCTGAGCATTAGGTTGAAGAACCCTCTGTCTCGGGGTATTGTATTTCTAAAACGTTTAGGATACTTTGAGTTGGGAGTTGAGAGGAGACAGTCATAAAAGCGTTTGGCCTCGGGCAGTTTGAATCCTTTGACAAATGTGTGTTTTTTAATATATTTTGCATTTAACTGATTCATTGATTGTGTGTTTGTTGCTGGCGGCGGTGTAGCATTCATGAAGTCAATGGATGTCTACAGACAAAAAGTGGTTGGATTTGATTTTGAGCAGAATATCAGATGGTCAAACCTTAGAACAGGGGTGTGGTCCTCGATGTGCCGTTGTGGCTGCAGGTTTTAATGCCAACCAATCAGTAGCACATCAGACTCCACCCATTGAGGGGATCAAGTGAGTCTAGTCTTGACCTGGAGTCTGTTGATTGGCCCTAAACCTGCAGCCACACTGACCCTATCTTTATAGATGTTATGTTTATTTATTTTGGTTGGGACAGTGCTAGTTTGACTCTCGCCAGACCCATGTAGTTTGCTGGTTCAGCCAAACGCCTCTGGTGGAGTATGGCGGAACTACAAGGGTCTGGCGAGAGTCAGGCTAGGACAGTGCATGCTAATGAACGCCCCTCTCCGGATTGTAGCCTTGGACTAATTTGCATCCCACTGTCACAAACACAAAAACTCATTCACCCTGAACTATTGTGGTGGTATAGGGGAAACCGGAGTAACCTGAGGAAACCTACGGAGACACGGGGAGAACATGTAAACTCTACTCAGAAAGGCCCTGTTCCGAGAGTACCGTCCACCCAGCCACCGTGCCACCAGTGGAACCAGTTTGACACCCCTGCCTTGGACTCTCCATCCTCCGTGACGATATTTCAAGAAGCACAACAATGTCACACAAACAAAATTGTCTTAAAAAGAAAACATTGGCATTACAAAACTTGAAAATCTTCATAGCCCTTTAAAGTTCCTCTCTTTGCCTTTGCAGTGTAAGCAAAGGAGATGGGTTTCATTAGAGGGATAAAACACACTTTAATTAGCTTTACCATTAGTCTGGCAGTGCCAAGGCTTCCAGACACAAAGACCTTCAGTTTGTGTTTAATTACCTCAGAGATACCACTGTATGCACTCGTCTTTGACATCACGAGACAATGCGCCTCTCAACAAGTGTTATGTGCAGCTAAGAAAAGAGCAGTCTGTTTATCCTGGTGCGGCTCATGAGGGAATTTACCATGCACTCCACATTAAGAGAGCCTGTCATCAGCCTTGTGCATAGACTCGGCTGTGGAAGAGCGCTTTAGGAGTGTGTTGATGACAAATATAGTGCACTTCATTGGATCCTGTTTGTGAGAGCAAATACATACTTCTTTTGTCGTTTTTTTCCGAAGAACAACATTAAAGCCCCTTATTTGGAGGAGCTGGTTCTGGACTGGTTCTGAGCCGCTTCAGAGTCTGTCAGCTTGGTTTTTCACCAGAGAAGAGCCAGTTCTAGTAACTGCTTGAAGCAGTTAGGATTGAGTTGTTATATTCTCCAGTATTAGCATGTAATAAAAATGTTTAAAAAAACCTTCTACAATTCTTATCTTTAAGAAATCTGGAGGAATACTAAACATTTTTGGTTAGGAATTTCTCAGAAATCCATTGGTCAAAATGACGGTTCCGAGAGTTCTAGTAGTTTAAGAAGTTGAATCCCTGTTCTGGTAGTGCATGGTAAGCTAGTTCCACTGTAACTGTCAGAGACTGATCAATACAAAAAAGCCGCACTGAAGGCTTGCTGAAGTGCAAGCGTAAAGTTAAAATGGAAAGGTGCAAACTGCCTTGATGTCCTATTGCTAAAATTATGTTTTATGTTTTCAATGGTCCTGATGGTGCACTTGTGTACATTTTAATCTCTCAATGGTGAATAAAAATGTATTGTGGTGTCTTTGTAAAGCATCTTGAACGTCTGCTGTCCATAGATGAATTTCTCCTGTTGGGATACAATAAAGGAGTATATTATCTCAATCCAAACACATTCAAATAGAAGGTTTGGGTAGAGAAGACTATCATCTTAGGCGAAGTGGTCTTGTAATATATACAGTAACTGAACGTACTCTCCTTGTGTTGTTAATAGTTAACACTTACAACACTTAAAATTCAATCAGGCCATCATCCCACTTGTCGGTGGAAATGGCCCAGTATGGGTTAATATATTATGACTGTAATCGCACGATGCTGGCAAGGCTGTCTCCTTCTTAGCAGCCTGCTGAGTTACAGCGCTGGCTAATGCAAATGAGATCATAAAGTGGCCCAGTGTGGAGAATCTCCCTCCGGACATGGATAAGATCAGCTGAACAGGCCTGTTTTATAACGCTGCTATCTAATCCCAAACAAGTTGTTTTCTGCTGTGACCCCCGATTTTGCAATTTTGCTAAACCTAATTCCCTCTGAATTAAAAGCGAATGTGAGAAGTGTGCTGCATGTACAAGATTTTGATGCCAAATACCCAATGCAAATGCAATATAGGGAGGGAAATTGGTCCTGATTAGAAAATGAAAGAGCACAAAGGAATGCAACTAACTTATTCATATTAAGCTGATGTGACAGCCAGGCCAAGCAAATCTGTGATTATTCTTCTATGATTTGCAAAGCCACGCCGTGACTGGCCCGTGCTTTGGTGGTGGCATTAAACTTTATGTTTACGGCTCCAGTGTTAAACCTATTTCCACGCTCGCCCATTCCACACACACAGTATTGGCATTTCATTTAAGCAGATGACTCTGAGGGGGGCTTTTATGACAGAAATGTAATGGAAATGCAAGCAGCAGCGTTGTAGTAAAAATACCACCCAATTACACAAACATCTTTGCATAGTTGCAGCATAAAGAGACTCGGCAAGATGCACCTTTTCTTTGTTGTGCAGTACAAAGACAGCAGGATCCATCCGAGCCCTCTGCACCTCCCCCTGTTCATTTAAATACACACAAAGACAATACGCTATAATTGTTGAGTGTGTAGTCCATGAGTTGAGAAATATACACCTGAAGATAGTTTCAGCCGATGATTAATTAGTATAAAAGCGAAAATGCTGGATGCAAATGAATCCGACGTACAGTACAAATGAGCATTCCGAGAAGGGGCGTGAACGAGGAAAGGCGCCTAAAAGGTTTACTTAATCGAGGGGCTTTGTGGGAACTGGGAAGCAAATTAGGTTCAAGTCTCGTGACAGAACAAATAAAGCCCTGATCAATTAAGTGGTTGGAAAGGACAGTGGGGCCATCGCCGCTTTTCCAGTTTCATTGGTGATCCGCGGAGATGCATCGATTCTCCGCGGTAGCCGTTAAAGTCAATGCAAAGGCTGGAGGGCGCTAACCAATCCCCAACCGCAGCTAATGGCTTCAAGAAATCCGAACTCGATCAGTGCTGGAATCCTAATAAGCAGATTTCATACATTTTGGAGAGTACGAAGGCGTGGGTTTGTCTGGGTGAACACAATAACAATTTGCTTCCATTACGGCACACTCAGAATAACTTCCTTTCAAAATGAGAGATGGAGGGGAGTGGAGGGGTCAGCACTTCTGATGTAACAGGTTGTAATAGCACTGTCTGAACAAACACGTTTCGCCTGTGTGTGTGTGAGTGTGCTTTCCGACGCCGTTCCGCTCGATTTGGCTTTTACCGGCTACTACCTCAGCGCGATTCCCCCTTCCTTTTCTTGTCTTGTCACTCCTCCAAAAAAAAAAAAAACCCTGCTTCTATTTTGCTGGAGAAGCTTTCATTTCTCCGGAGTGGGACATTGTTACATTGGCTGCCGGTGCTCTGGCAAACGTGAGTACTATACCTCAGCAGCCAGAGACCTCTCCCCAAGGAGACGACCACAAGGAGAAAAGAGAGAGTTGTTGCAGTCAAGCACGTTTTTGTTAAGATCAAATCTGGCGGTTGTGCACTTTTTCTTCTTGCAAACACCTACAACAAGTTTATTTAATTTGACTCTGAAACCTGATAGTTGATCTGTGTGATCCTGGTCTGTGAAAGGCGCTATACAAATATACTTTACTTACTTACTTACTTGTAAACAGAGGCAATGAATAGTTATAGTTAATGGCATTGGAAGTCTTCAAATCTAGTCTAAAAACTACTTTACCAAGTAGTTTTTTGAAAAGCCAAGTGTATTTGAGTGCCATACAAACAATGTCAATCTCAGCAAGAAGGTTCGAATCCCGGGCTACAAATGGGCTACAGTATATAAACAATCCTTTCTTACTTAATAAGAAAACATGTGGATTATTATAGCGAAAGAAATATAACTTTTTGACACATTATCAAAATGGAGAAATCTGTGTTTGCAAATGAACTCTTCGTTTCCGATGCATTTTTGAGTATTTCATGCTGTTTTATTATCGTGCATGTGAAGCACTTTGGGAAGCTGGTGTTGTTGTTGTTGCATGAGCTCCACTGACCTGAGGATACGTTCTATTTAGCGATGGTTGGTTTCAAGCTAATGGTTCTCTACATTTTCTATTTCTATGTCAGTCTGACCCAGGACAGCTGTGGCCACAGTAGCTTAAGCGAAAGAATATGGCTGTTTCACATCCATGTGAGTGTCCAAAAAAGCCCTTTATAAAACTGATGCGTTATCATTTTTTTAATTATCATTATTATTATGATATTATTATATTGAGAGGAAAAAGAAGCAGAACTTTTGGGGATTTCAAGCGTTTTCTTTCTTTCTCTTTTAAACCTCAAAAAATGCAGGGTGTTTTTTGTTTTTTTTTGTTTTTTCTAAGGTGTGCTTTGACCTTCCAGCCATCTTTTGATTGCCTTGCACTTTCTCCTGGAACAATAGACACATCATTTGAGCCAAAACTCCTGCTCTTGGCAAGACCACCTGACAACCAAGAAGCCATTGAAGAATAAATGCTCATCCACTATCTGTAAATCAATTTGAGGCCCACTTATTTGTGTACTTGTTTCTTGAGTCGTTGTGTACTCAGCAATCAACAGTTGAAAAAAATGTATGCAGAAAAAAGGATTTGGCCACCACCTTCCAAATACTGTCTCTACTTGCTTTTTTCTTTGTATGTCACAGCTCTGTGTAGCATCATCACTATGTTTAGTTTCTCTGGATTACTTTACAGTCAACAAACATATACTTCTAAGTCCATTTGCGACTCATTTTAGCCTTTACCTTGTATCAAAACAAGCTGAAATTGTAGTATTTTAATCCACAAACATACAACAAGTTTAGACGAAATGGTTTTATTTTGATATGTATTTCCTTTGTCACATTCTGGGCAGAAGATTTGTAATGCAGTTTCAGTTCTGTCCAGTTATATATCATCGGAAAATACAGTAAAACATCAAACATTCAATCCATTTTTAAAAAGACAGAAGGTGAGCCTCTTTTTAATAACACCAGAGTGGAATGATGAGAGCTCATTAATAGGACAGATTATGATAAAAGCCTGATATTCAGTGGGGCGCCAGTAGGAAACAAAAGAACTTTTATCACAATCTGGTGCCTCAAAACAATTATTAAGGTATCGGTGAACCCTGACCCATAGCGTAGGGAAATTCAACTTCTTCATTTGACCCATCCTGATGCCGCAAAGGCTTACATCAGGAGCAGTGGTCACCGTCGTACAGCGCCCAGGAACCCATCTCCAGATAATGATGCTCGGCTTGGTCAGGACTACCGGAGCTGGAGGATTAACCTACTGTACATGTTTTTAGTGGTAGGGGAAACCAAATTACCAGGAGGAAACTTACACTGGCTAGGGGAGAACCTTGCGCCACATTGACCTTCTTGCTGAAGTGCAGTCACCGTGCCGCCCAATGAATGATATAAGTAAGTAAGTAAGTAATCTTTATTTATATACCTCCTTTCACAGACCAGAGTCACAAAGTTGTTTACAATTGTTATTTTTGGGCATTTGTTTCTCACTCCACACAGAGATGGGAGCGGGGTCGCCAGTACAGACCTATTGTACACATTTTTAGTGGTAGGGGAAACCGGAATACGCAGAGGAAACCTACGCAGACACGGGGAGAACATGCAAACTCCACTCAGAACGGCCCTGGTCCGACCGGGATTCGAACCCAGGACCTTCTTGCTGAGAGGCGAGAGTGCTATCCACTCAGCCACCGTGCCAATATGCAATCTTGAGTCACTATAGTGACAGTGCACACATGACTGTAATACTGAAACCTGATTGGCTCATCATGGTGGAAGGCAGGGTAACCAGACTGATAACCCAGGGAGGAAACATTGATTTCAGACTGGATCCCAGGCTACCATAACATAATGCATTATTATAAATATTGTGCAAGGTTGCTACTCAGTTTCGACCAATATTGAAAACAATACAAAACGCATGCATTGTTCATTCCACTCATAATGGTCCACTGACAGACTGTAGTGTCAGTTGCTCTTTCGGTTAGAGAAACTGTTCTGTTTTGTCACATACAATTTCCAAATCAAACCTCAAAGCTGTGCCACGTTTTTCAAAAAGACGATGACATTCACATTAACAAAAGCAGAAAGACAAGGAGTGTTGGAAAATCTACAGAGTCTGATGAAGACATTTCTCGTCGCACTGTCAAAGCAGCGAGTGACAGCTGTTTAATGCAAAAGTGAGAAAGACCCCATTGTGACAAAACACACAGTCTTCCACTCTATACTACATTATTATCCCATCCAGTGCCTGTTCCTCATTCCAAACTGCCACTGATGGGTAGAAAAGTGTGTCACTAGAACCACTTTTGAATCATTTATGTATGAATCTGAATGGCCTGACTTAATTGCCTCGTATAAAAAAATGAAAAAAATAAGAATCGGGAATGTTTGAATAATCTGAATGTCATTAATTAAATATGTAAAAAAGGCAAGCCTGAAACGCGTGGTTTAAAATCATCTCCATTTCTTCAAAAATAATAGAGAAAAGCTTTAAGATGGATAATGCACTGTGTTATTGTTTTATAATGCAGCGTTCCTCTGTCAGTCTATTCGATAATTCTCCTGGAAATTGTCTGTGCTCTTTTTTCCGGATCCGTGCCCAGCTTCTCCCTCGTATCACTTTAGGCACAGACTGTCTCCAAGAACAGCAGGTGACAAGAAATCTTTTTACAACCAGTAAGATACATCGTGTTTGATAATGCCTCGCTCTTCAAACCGAGATATTAGTGCTGGATATTATCACGGACCAGTATTCTCGAAAATGGGTTTTACGAATTGCCAAAGTTTAATATGGTAACAGGTTTACATTAAGTTTTTGTTTTTACTTTCATCATAAAAAGTCAACAAAATCAATACACAACATTAATCACACAAAGCAAATAACAGGACTGTAGCCAAAGAGAAAAATATAAACAAAAAATATGTGTAAAAATATGATGATGATAATAATAATAATAATAATAATAATAATAATAATAATAATAATAATAATAACAATAATATAATATAACAATATAATAATAATGATAATAATGATAAATTAATATAAATAACAATAAAAAATAAAATAAAATAACAATTATTATAATAACAATAATGACAACAATATAAATAACAACAAAATAATAATAAAAATTAATAATGATTATAAATAAATACATAAATAAATAAACAAAATAAATAAATAAATAAAGAGATATATACAATGATATAAAACTAAATATCCAACTTTCCATTTGCCAAAAGCCAGTACACAATATAATCTAGTCTCGCTGTCCTCATGACCAGCACTATGCACTCGTGACCTCCCATCGCGTTCCAATTCCTCAAGTACAATAAACAAAGAAGTGACTTTTTTCACGCGGTCACGCTCAGCCAGCAACTTCCATTCACTCTTAATACGTTCCAAGTGACATACAGTGTATCTCCCCACATTCACGTGGTCCATTTCCACGCTGCAAATCGAAGACTTAAAGTGGTGCTCTGAGCTCTCCCCTGGGGCCGGGCCTGCCTCACTCCAATTTACAGCCACCAGCACAGAGACTGCACCCCCCGAATTATATCTAATACTGCACAATGACGGGGCTAACGTCGCAGAGGAATGTCAAGCAGGCTACAGCCGACGTGCTGCAGGTGCAATCTTCTGTCACAGAGAGGCTCGATTGGAAGTGATCACAAAATAATGATTACAAATTTAAATAATTCATATCCAATAGCTATATCTTGATCACTGTGTTACTATTATCTCACCCCACAATTTAAAGAAGAGTAGGGTAAAATATACAACAACTGCATTGGCTGATTAATATTATATTAATTGCAAAAAGTGTCACAAATTATGTCACAAATTAAGGCAACATTTATATTGAATACATTTTGACTGAGGGAAAAGATTTGCCAATGGGAAAAGCAGAAATGATCTTGGTTGAGAGAAAAGAAAAAAATTCCCATTGGGAGGTGACATACAATATAATTGAAATTAGACTAAACCCACTAATGTAAGACTAGTCCTACTGTTTTAAGATAAAGATAACATGCAAAAAGGAGAAATTCCCTTGATTGATGCATTTATTACCCTATATGATGCGTAACAGTGATCTGGATCTTCACTCTGTCTGTTGCAAAATAACCACAATGCAAACAAAAAGACAAAATTTGATATAAATAAATAATTGTCATGCATTATTGACAAGATGTACCATGCCGTAAAAGAAAGAAAAGTTTACTCTTAAGCCGTTGTTAAATTTTAGGAAGAACTACCTAAATTATTGATCATTTGAGTAAAATCAGTTGAGTAAAATACAATTATGCAAATGATTTAAAGGGATTGAGCTCTTTAAAGTGCAAGGAGCTACCTTAATCAGACCATATTTAAAACAGAGACTGAAAGAGTGAAAACATATTTACAATATACTGCTATTACACGGACGAAAGCATGTCAGGGATTCCCAATGTACACTGTGGTGAACTTTTGGACGGATTTCAATGTAATATAATCATCAAATGTGCATGACTGAACTTAAATAATTAATCTGCCTTTTGTAGCGGCACATAGGCTTATTACATTACAGAAAGCTGATCTTAACTATGAAACCAAAACATACATGGCATAAAAATATATATATTATGTGAAGACTGTTTAAGTAAAAAGAGAGTGACTAACCATCTGTTTCTGTGTGTGCCCCTGTGAGATTCTGGAAGGAGGAGAAAAACTGCCTCCACCCTTTTATGGCATAATTGTAGAGTCAAACTAAGCACTGCAGTATTTTTTGTGTAGTATAGCGTTTATTACAGGTGAAACACATTGTATCGAGCATATTCATAATATCATATACAGGCATATTGTGATTTTTAACAGCTATTAGCGCTCTTATTAGTCTCCAGAACTGATGGATCACTCAGCATTATACACCGTTCATCATGTAGAATAAGGCCATTTTCCCCCGGTGTTGTTTTCCTGTAGTGACACAAGGACTGCAACAGAGCGCCACGGAAAAAAACATGGTGTCACATCCACCCACAGGTCATCTTGCTCTCGCGTCAGGCAAATTACAGCCTACAATTGGGCACACTGCCACTCACGGGCTCTTATGCTCAAAAAGATGTTTTCAATCATATAAGCACAACAGCACAATGCCTCCACTCCCCTTCATTTCAGCACTCACAAAGTATCCTCTGAGACGGAGCCTTCATTTTCTACAGTTTAGGGAAGGAACATGCAAATATTTCAATCTATAATCATCTCCATTACATTCATATAGAGCCCTGGATCTACTGCGTCCAAACCGAGGTCCACAGGCTAAATATGGACCTTAAAGTTATGTTATGTGGCCCGCTGCCGCTAACACAAAGTAGTCTTTTAGATCATAAACACCAATTCAATATCACAGTATCATCCAGCCAACTTCAGCTCTGCCAATATAGGCGTGTTATATCTTAAAAGATCAGAACCTCTAGAATCCAGTTGTCTGCTTGATAGTAAGTATAGACAGACGTGTTTTTGAATGTGTCACGAACCCCATGTACAGTATTGGTGTGGTGCGATGATTCATGCTAGTACATTTAGTTTCAGTTGAATGAAAATACCTGCACATATACCATTGTCCAAAACAGTCCAAATCTAGTCAAAATCATTTAAAATCTGGTTTGTCCCTGAACAAGTCTGGTGAACTAAAGTGACTCTCTTACTAAAAAACGGCTGATCTAATGTAAGATTGTAGGTATTTCTACATTTGAGCTGCATTTTGTGTTTGTCGAAACAGAACAGATCACAGCACAACATTCTGTCTTTAAAATATTGTCTATTTCACAGGTTGAAAGGTGGTTGGGCTGCGTGGGGGTGGTCCTCTTTTTTCCTAATAGAAACATTATATTACATTATTTTATTTTACAGATTGAAAATGAAGTTTGTGTTCTGTTTGGGGTTGTACTTTTGTGTTTTTGTATTATGTTTATGTTGTCTTTTTAATGTTGATGGGAAGTAAGAGTCAGTAACACAAATTTGTCGCAATACAACACATCTACATCTATAAAAATATAATATAAATAATAAAATAATGTGTAATCTCCCCCAAAAAATGCAGATAACTCACCCTCATGTCATTTCCAAAGTGCTATTTCTAACCCACCAGTTGAAGAACATTTACCTCTCCCCGTACAGCCTACTTTAACTTTTGTTTTGCCTCCTGTACATTTGTCATTCCTTTAAAGCCTATCCTTGTGGATCATGAAACTGTAATAATATCAGGGCTGATGCTGCTATGGGAAGCGGTTGTTTTGTTCTGTGGTTTTCTTTATCAGACGCTGCTTGTCACCGTCTGCCTCCGATACTGAAGCCTTCCCCACGAGGTGCACACAACAGCCTGATGCACCAGACACTGATCGTCAATTAAAATTTCATCACTTGCTTGAAAAGATTTGCAGATGTGTGTCTGTCAGCAGGCTGCGGTGTTCTTTAGGTCTTAAATGTTTTGGGAGCGCGATGGGAGAAATGTTAATATTTGTCAGCACTTTTTATTTTCCGCATTACATTTAGAGAACAAGTTATTCTTTTGCAGTTTTCGCGTGGTAAAAAAAAAAAAAAAGTCAAAGTTCAAACCGACAATGTGTTCCGATGTGTGTTAGTCATGCAGTTTGAAGTCGTAGTCCTTGGTAAGGTTGGTTTTCTAACTTTCACTTTAATCCTATTTCTATGAGGTTGAGGTGCATTCAAAAATATACGATATGATATATATTTAATTTATATGTTTCCATTGTTCAATATGAGTCAACTGAGCCACTGTGTCCTTGGGCAAGACACTGAACCACACTTTACCTGATTGGGTGGCAGCTGATTTCTACCCTCCCTGACCCAGAAATGGAAAAAAGAAGATGGATGGATGGAAGTTCAATATTGTACTCATGGTCTTGCCTTTTGTACTTTTGCTTCCTTAAAACAGACAAACTCCAAGATCCAAGAGTGAAGCTCAACTCATTGTTTTTGATTGTGTGGCACTAATGTAGCAGCTGAGTAAACATTTGTCATTCAGCCAACTTCAGCTCTGTCAGGTGTGATCCAATCCAGACATTTCAGACCCCACTATTAAGTTCAGAACAGCCAAAAATTAGTCTAACCATGTTGTCGGCCTGTAGAAATTTTTGATAAACTAAAGTGGCCCTCTTACTAAATAATGTATGTTAGCTACTGAAAGTATTTGATCCAAACAATGACACCAACTCAAACACGGCTTCAAGAATATGTATATTACATGAAGACCATTTTTGAAGTTAAAAGAGAGTGACTGACAATCTGTTTCTGTGTGTGTCCCTGTGAAGTGCTCAAAAGGGGAAAACTGCTTCCACACTTTTACGGGACAAGAAAGTGCATACTTAAAAAGTCTAGTAAACATAGAGTATATATAGAGTATTCACCACCTTTAACAAGCAAATTGTGATTTTTTTTTAACAGCTTCAAGAAGTAAAACGATTATTTAGTCAACCACAAATTGTGAATGATTATGATAAAGATTAAGATATCTTTATTTGTCCCACAGTAGGGAAATTTAAGTATTGCATATCAAGTTTCAGACCATGGAATGAGTAATACACAGCACAAGATAAAATGAACAATAACTCAATTAATAAAACAAAAATCTCTAATCTATCGTGGAGTTCTCCCTCTTAAAATATGAGAGGGATATAATTTCCATCATCATAGGTATACCTAGACAATGAGAGACAAAACATTTAAAATGATATAGTATTTGCAAATTATAATCGGGTCAATAACAAAAGTCCATCTCAATACTTTGTTAGTTCTGTTAAAACCGTCACATCTGATGGATCACTCAGCATTATGCACCATTCATCATCGAGAAACATGGCCCAAACAAAACTCTCATACATATACCATCACAAAATGTTTTCATCGTTTAATATTGTACTCACAGAACAAGTTTCCTCGCCTTTTGTACTTTGAACTTTTGCCGCCTTAAAGCAGAGAAGCTCCAAGGTCCAGGAGCGGTTATGGACTCCTGCTGCATGTAAAGTATTTGCATTACTATCTGTTTGTGTCGGAGGCTTTTAAGGAGCATAACAAATGTGACTCCAAAAGGTGCCTTTAAAAGCTTGTCTTTTAGTGCCGCGCCTCGGAAACAAATGATTTTGCTTTAGCTAGCTGCTTTAATCATATTATTGCAGGTGTTTGACCTTAGAATGGCGTCTCCTAAGTGTGGGATGTGTTCCTAATCCACTGTATATACCTCATTACCATACAGCGCAGAGGCCCCCCGGAGCTCTTTGCAACGTTGAACAATGTGCAGATATAAGGCCGAGCTATACCTTTTGCAGCTCTGGTTAAAAATATCTCCAGTTTAACAAGTCAGAAAAGCTTGAATTAGTGCAATCAAAGTCTTTGTGAGAATCCAAGCCAAAACTGCCTGCAGAGTGTGTGTGTGTGTGTGTGTGTGTGTGTGTGTGTGTGTGTGTGTGTGTGTGTGTGTGTGTGTGTGTGTGTGTGTGTGTGTGTGTG
>JAPMNZ010918020.1:0-12067 GCA_029875035.1 Pomatoschistus microps
CATGTTCACTGATGTTTTTTTTGTTTGTTTAAAAAATGAAAATATGTGAAAGAGCAAGCCTACTGTAAATGTATACAATGTGAATTGGAATGTACAATATGCTTTTTCAATAAAAAGTAAATTTGAAAAAAACAGAAGTTTAGATGGGCTCATATATTAGATGAAAACTTGCCTCTCGGTATCCTCCCTTCTTCTCCTGAGCTCTTCCCCACAGCTTGGATTCACTTTGATGCAGTTATCATGTATGTATTTCATTACTTTAATAAATCACACAAAGACACTTGTTTGCCTTGGATCACTGTAAATTCGGCCATAATATTTGTTTTTTGTTAGCAACTATTATGCGTTTTTTCTGTTCATTTTCGCCCCATCGCCCCATAGCTCTAAGTCAGGTCTCACAGGACTGGACTCACTTGGAAGAAGGGTGGCGGGTGTGATGTGCTCCTGTTTGGTTTGAATATAATCTTACAAAAGCATACACACCAGCACTTTATGGACTGGTATGACACCCCTGCTTGAAGTGCTCATGGGCGAAGTCTTGCTCCTTCTCGTTTCACTCTATTCACTTATTCCATTGACAAGTGAACTCCTATACTCGTCTTAAAAACTGCTTCGTTCTATAATTCAAAATTCAACTTATTTTTGTACAGCCCTAAATCACAATAGCAGTCGTCTTGGATGATTTTACAAAGTTGACAATCCATCACCAGCAAATCAGAAACTCAAACAGTTCCAACAGAGGAAATGCAATAATAACAAACACCATGGTTCCAAAGGGAGCGGGGTGACCACTGTCCGTAAATGTTCTTTATTATCATGCTATTCTATTTTTAAATCCAGAGTTGGTTCCCTCTGTACCTAAATTCAGTTTCGGCTCACGTGATTCATGCTAATGTGCTCTTTGGTTGCCAGGTCAGTGCATTTGGCTCCAGATTCCCATCATTGGAGCCTGTTTCTGCTTGTCCTAAATTCTGCTAGTTGAATGTAGAGACTGCACATTGGACACTAGAGTGCATTTTATTGTACATCAGGAATCTAATCTAAAATATTGCGGGTAAAGTACATTCATTTCCATGGAAACAAGCAGGTGACAAACTGTCCAGTAGAAATGTTACTTATATATTTGTACTTTTCATAACCGTTACAAACACTTTTCCTTGCAGTGTTATGGCCAACAGGGATAGCTATGATCAGTAAATTACAGAGGTTAAATTATATTTATTGCATATATACTGTTTTGGACCTTTAATATTTCTCCACAGCAATTTTAGTAACAAAAACATCTAAAAGTGTTTATTTAGAGTTAGTTCAAAACAATACATAAGTATAATCCAAAAACTGTAGCACCAACTCACAAACAAGCCTAAATGTTTTATGGTCATATTATTGATGTTAAATCAGCTAAAGCCTGACGACAGTGCGATCATGCTATAATAATAATCAATACAAGTTGACAATGGAGCGTTTAAGTTTAACAGCAGCAGCAGTAGCAGCAGCAGCAGCAGCAGCAGCAGCAGCAGCAGCAGCAGCAGCAGCAGCAGAAGCATCAGCAGCAGCAGCTGCAGCAGTATTATTGATGCCTTTGTGACAGATGGGTCACAGTGGACTGCAGTATTGATCCGTGCTCCTCACTCGATTGATTGAGGCGACTCGTACAAAAACTGTGGCCTCACAGTCATTGATTAAAGCTTGGTATGGATTTCATGTCAGAATATATACTGTACTGCATACATATGGTTAGGATGAGACGCCGCTGAGCTAATTATGGAACCATAAGTTAGTTTAAGACCTATTAGTATTAAATAGTAAGTCCAAGCTATATCTCTGGGGCTGTGTTTTATAAACCTGGAATAGATCTAACATATAATATAACGATGTATTATATCATTTTGAGGAAAAATAGATAATGTGTACATAGGTTTTATTCATTTTTGGATATGAAGAGTTTACTGTTTGAATTTTTTTATTACGTTACTATGTTCAACATATTTTGTTATTGGCAGTAAAAGGGGAAAAGTTTATTTTAATTGAAGTAAAATAAAGCAGGCGTTTGAAAAGAAAAGCTGCTTGGTAAAGAAAATGTTGTAAGCCTTTCACAAACTTGTAAAAGACAGATAAAAGTATGTTTCATTGCGTCGTATCGAAACGCGTGGAAATATATTGTATCCCAAGTGCTCTGTATCGACGCACGCATCGGCAGGTCCTAAAAGATTTTCAGTCCTCAATCTAGCGCACCTAAGATTGAGTACATTTTTAGTTATAGCCATTTTTCTGCAACTTGTTTCAAAACACAAAATCTTTAAGGTGCACAATAAAACGGTCCTTCCTGCCTCCATCGTGTGGCCACTAACAATAATAGAATTTACATCTATTGTTTTGAATCGCTCACTTTTTGGTTCCTGACTCATAAAGCTGACTGAAGAGAACCTGATGGTGAGTGATAATGTGATGTTTCCATGTGTTTTGTCTGTTGTCCTCTCCCACTGTTGCCCACTCACCAGAGGAGAGGAGGATGACAGCCTGCAGCAGAGCCACCTCAGAGTCGTCCAGGTTAAAGGAGGACAGGGACACGCCCAGGTCAAAGATGGCGTCCGAAACCACGCCCAGCCCTCCGTTCTTGAGCTGGCCCCGCGTCACCGCCATCTCCCCGTTCAGCGTCAGCGTCTCGCTCTCCGGGTCGTAGCGCACAGCGGCTCGGAGCGACATTATCTCCATACAGCACCCTTTCAACAGGATGATCTGGTCTTCACAAGGCAGCTGTCATAGCAACACACATTACAAACATTACACACAGCAACACACATTACACAAAGCAACACACATTAGACATATTACACTCAGGGGAATGACCTTCACATCACATTCTAACCCTACAAAGACCATCTTATCTTTAAAACCGCAGCACTTACCTCACAGAACATAGGCAGTTTTTTGGCAAAGTCCACGACTCGGGTTATGGCAGGGGTGATTATTTTTGTAAACTGACTGAAGGCTTCTATGTCCACTTTGTTTCCCTCAGGAGGATTTACCATCGACGCATGACCAATTTCCTCTGGCTGCAACATGGGAGACGTGTTAGCTCGAGAACAGGGCAGCGCATAGATAACATACAGACTCATACCTTATCTTCCTTCACCCCTGCTGCACTCTGGTCAGGAGTATAGAATAAATTACATGTTATTTCATTTAGAAGCATAGCTTCCTCGACCTGTTGGATAATCAACAGGAATCGTGAAGTTTCAATGAAGAACCCGTGTCAACTCAAAGAAAACATGTTAAACTGAAGACAAATGAAAGAGCAGCAGAGAGACAAGCAACACAACATCAGCAGGGTTTCTACGGCAACACCCAGGCGGTCTAGTCAACAGGCCCAACCTAACGCAAACAGATTATAGCTTTTAAACCAATCATGATGACAGTAATTACATTGAGGAACTGGCTTTCTCCACAATACACTCGCCGTGTGTACGGTGGAGGAAGTCAAAACACAGCACAAAGCATTCCTCCATAATATCTGAAGAGGTATTTGCAAAAAAGAGAGAATAATATTGCGTTTTATATATATACAAAAAACAAAGCTTGTATTTCCCTTCCTGGTGTTGCCATAAAAACCCAAGTAAATAGCAGCAATACAGTTCAATCTGCACAAGAGAAAAGCAAATTAGTCAAACAAAGGTGAAGTGTGAAATCAAAAGCTACAAACACAAAGAGGAATGAGAAGGCATCAGAGAAGATTAGGCCCAGTTATTAGTGATTTTAGATCGTTGCTCAAAGGCATGAGTGACAAGAATTAGAATATTAAGCACAAGCCAATGCTGACTGAAGAACACACATTTTTTCCGAAGTCCAGCTAACACTCCCCACTCTATAAGGAGATACAAAACACAGATGTTAAACAGGAACAGTGGTGGACACGGGCTCGACATTGACTTCTGCATGTTAGACCGGCACTATCCAGGGCCCGCTGAGGACCTGTTTCTCTGTCCAGCGTGACACATATAACCAGCAAACGTCTTATTAACCAGTTGTGAGCGTGTGGAGCTGTAATTGCTACTGTAGCCACCAGAGGCCACCAGTGAGCTACACACCGCTCCTTTGGAAGAATACCTTGGACACCTGCAAAGGGGAAACTGGTGTGTGTCCGTAATAAGGCACTCGTAGCAGTATTTGCATTACGTTTCCTGTAATACATTGATTTTTGCCAGCACCGGAGGAACACTGGTGGATAGTGACCGTCAATCTAACATTTGCTACAGTGGCCGAAGCGCTGTGGCGGCAGGACGTCTCACCAGGAACTTGCGCTTCTGTTTCCAGTGGTTTCCCTGTGCGTTGGTGGCCATGTGCGCCTCGGTCACCATGCGGATAAGCTCCCACTCCTCCTGCGTGGGCTCCAGGCGGTCCAGCACGGTCTTCTGGAGCTCCTCTCGCTTCCTTTTCACGCGGTTCTCCTCGATCAGCTTCCTCTTGGCCAGTCTCTTGCTGTCGTCCAGCACCACTGATACACAACACAAAGCCATGTCATTCTCTTTGGGTTTTTTAACAGAGGCAAGACTAAATATGACTTAGTTCATCTGTCAATCATCCAACAGCAATAAAAACCCCACTCTCTATTTCAAACATTTTCCATCAAAATCCACCCTGTTGTAATTTTTGTTTTAATGTAGAATTGCTGTTCTTTTTTTCTCAAAACAACCCTGGCTCGCCAACCCTCCAGCACCTTCACCCGCACTCTGGTTGTGTGTTATCCACCTGTTGTATGGTACTGTCTGGTTAAGTGTGATTGTATGCTGAAAGAACTGTTCCTCTTTTATAATTCACAAATTTAGTCAGCCGCCCTGGTGCTGAGCTGCGGGTGCAAAGTGAAGCTGTGTGTGTGATTTCAGTGGTTTAGATCTGTAAGTTCTATAAAACACTTAATAAATGAGGCCCATGTGTAATGAGGACTGTGAATAGAGAGAAATTGTAATTGCAAGTTGTTTCATACTTCAAAAAAATAGTGCCACTTGTGTAAAATTATTATTATTTTAATGCTCTTGAATGCAAAAGCAGATGAAATTAAAGAGGTGTGTAAGTTTGACTTCATTTTGGGCTTCGACAGTTTGTATGTAAGTGTATGTGTGTGTGTGTGTGTGTGTGTGTGTGTATTGTGTGTGTGTGTGTATGATTAGATGTACGTGTGTGTTTATGTATGTTTGTAATGTATGTATGTGTGTGTATGTATCATGTGTTATATATAAATACTGTAAAATACAATTGATTCCTGTTTAAGCTTGAAATAGATAAATGAATGCAACAATAGATATCTTGAACCTGGGTGTGTATGTATTAATAAAAAAAAATAAAAAAAAAGAATTTACAGCAGCATTCCACTAATTCAAAGCGGGCTGCTCAGATACACAATTATCCACCAAATATAAAACAACAAAACAAACAGCAGTAAATCATAATGCTAACTATGCTAATCGCTAACGCTCTCTTCTCCACAGCAATCTAAAACCAGAGTGAGGAACAAAAGTGTGTGATCCAGGCTGTTCATGTACAGGATCAGTATTACCATATAGTATGACCATACTGTATAGTATGAAGCATGACCATATAACTGAATGGAGATGAAGTTGGCTGAATGATGATCGTTTACTCACTGGCAACATCAGCGCGATCAGCAGAGTTTTTCGCGCCAGACTTCAAGATAAATGTGGTTATTGACAAAGAAACTCAGAAAAAGTTTGTCAATATGTGATTGAGGCAAACTCTGGACACAAACCATAACAACGACACAAATCGTTCTCAAACATCAGATAAAAGTTGGTAAAATAAACATGTATAATTGTCCACGTAATCATTGAATCAATGGTTAAAATATTCGTCTTAAGGCTGTAAAGTAGAGTTTTAGTCAGAAAAAATCCCATTTTGCTGACCTTTGGGGATTCAAACCACTAACCGATTAATCGACAATATAATCATCAACAATCAACTAATTGATTATTAAAATTCGAATCCACATCTGCGGCTGCCACCGTAAAATCTTGTTTTGATGTCTCATTACT
Organism: Pomatoschistus microps; assembly: GCA_029875035.1. Taxonomy (NCBI): domain Eukaryota; kingdom Metazoa; phylum Chordata; class Actinopteri; order Gobiiformes; family Gobiidae; genus Pomatoschistus; species Pomatoschistus microps. The sequence goes on from JAPMNZ010918020.1 coordinate 6,048, forward strand.
TGCCTGTTTTGAATGTATTTGGTCATCTTTATCACTGCATTTCCTGTGTTCCTGTGTTCCTGTGAATCTGTTTGATTCTCTGATCTGTTGTCGGTGAATCAACAACTTTTTAAAATCCTCAGAGACGAGTGATCTAAGACTGTACAAAAATACACACATTTAAATTTAATCTGCAATTATCTTAACCCCTTTTTAACCACTCCATGTCTTTTGATGTTTTATGTACTTTGAAGTCGTTTTTTTATTTGCTGTTTTTTAATCTGTAGCACTTTGAGGGTTTATAGAAATGTTTTTATTTATGTATTAATTGATTATTTATTTGATGTGACATGGACATTTATCCATTGTGAGATCAATAGTTTCATCTAACCTCATCTTCTACGAACACAACAGTTAGATTGGACAGACCAGATATTAGACCAGCCTTTAATGTTATAGCAAGACTATGCTGATTGTCAACTCCATAGAATAATAAAATAATATGTCCAATAAAATGCATTATTATTATTAGGGATGCACTGATTGTGATATTTTGGGCCAATACCGACACCGATGTTTAACATAACAACTTGGCCGATGTTTTTCTTTTTGTTATTTATTACTTGCCGGGGTTTGTGCTTTCTTGGCGCATTCAGATTTCTGTTTTTCTTCAGCTTGCATGCGATCGCTGTACACCGCTTCATACTTGCTTCTCCAATGTCCAATGAGATTTGTTGCGTTAAATGATTTTCTAGCAGTCGCCCCCTCTTGAAGTCTCACTGGAACATTTATTGCAAACTGCATAACGCTGATCTTTTTCTGGTACTGTAAATTATTGCCACACGATCGCCGCCATCTTCTTTGTTTCTTCTACTGAGAAAAGTGAGCGGACGGACTCAACCGATATCTCTTCACACACGCCTACCATTGGCGAATGTCTTTTTTTTGCCGATGCATACATGAATACATCCCAAATAATTATCATCATTATTGCTTATAATTACTACTGTTAGCTTTTTAGAATGATCAATTTTTATTTTCATTTTTATTTTCTTGCTGCCACTGGACAACAGAATTTCTCCTACGGGGATCAATAAAGTCTCTATCTATCTATCATTGTTATCTAAGTAAGTAATCTTAGTAAGTAAGATTACTTATAATTTATATACCGCCTTTCACAGACCAGAGTCACAAAGCGGTTTACAATTGTTATTTTTTGGGAAATTGTCCTCTCACTCCACACAGAGATGGGAGCGGGGTCGCCAGTACAGGAGGCGCATGCCAGACCTATTGTACATATTTTTTGTGGTAGGGGAAACCGGAGCACCCGGAGGAAACCGGAGCAGACACGGAGAGAACATGCAAACTCCACTCAGAAAGGCCCTGTTCCGACCGGGATTCGAACCCAGGACCTTCTTGACCTTCTAGCACTTTATCAAGCAAACGCGCCTCTGCTCAACTACTCACAGTCCGTGGCCATCCCCACCGCGATGCACTTCTTGAAGCGACATTCCTGGCATTGGTTCCGCGTCACTTTGTCGATGGCGCATTTGCTCTCGAACTTGCAGGCATAGGTCGGGTTGAGGTTCTTCTGGATGGTCCGCCTGAAGAAACCCTACAAAAAAAACCCCGCAAACGCCACTTAGATATAGCGCCACGTAAGCAAAATGTCAACCCACCTAATCCAGACTTACTTCCTTACCTTGCACCCCTCACATGTGATACAGCGGTAGTGGTACCCCGTGGCTTTGTCCCCACAAACAACGCATAACTCATCCTTGTCTAGGTAACTCGGTATGTACCCTAGAGCAAAAACACAACAGTTCAGTCAGAGGAATATCTTGTTGTTAAAAATAACGAGTGATTTTGTAGCAGTTATCAGCCAGAGAGTCACAGCAAATGCGTTAATCAGAAAGAAGATTGGATTAGTGCGCATTAGGAAAGTCATAGCAACAGGCATTTCAGAAATAATTGAAATATGGCATCCTTAATGTGATCAATATTTGAGGTTGTGAAGAAGCCGTCGGCCTTCTGTTGTCACAGCCGTGATCAATACTGAGCCCCAACCCGCCTTCTGCACGCGCGGCTTCAATAGACTCCAGAAATCTTCCACACACACACGTTCGCAACACCAGTCAAAATGCAAGCCTCCAGGTTTATATTATATTATGCTTTTCCATTAAATCCTTGTTATTCGCTCGATACTGGAGACTACACTGGATTTTGATGTTACCGAACAAGACATACCAAGAAGAAGTAAGGGGATTTTTACATGTAATTTCAAACAAAAGAACAGGACAATTAGTACACTTAAAATGTCCACAGTGTAGTTGTAGTATATGTCAATGTAGCATGGAGATTAAACCTGCCGATGCTTATCTAACCTGCTAGCTAATTTGACTGAATTAGAAAGGCAAGCCCTCTCGCCGTTGGTCTCACATAACATTTTAATATATCTACAATTCCAAATGTGTTATCTAAATGAACCTTTTACAATTTCATTCTTCTTTTCCTCTTTTTCTTGTTGTTTGTCCCAACATAAATAGTTTCATTAAAGAACAACAACAAGAACCGTCATCATCTTATTCAAAAATGTTATCTTTTGTAATTTCTCTACTTGTAAGAATGAACCCAGTGAGTCACTAATTGACTCTTTATGCTGGGTGATGATGGTCACTTTTCTGTCTGAAAAAGCTGATTTAAATTTTGACAGAGGCCAAAAATACATGCAAGTGAAAACAAGACTAAAAATAAAACTGAGAGCCAACAACTCGCTTGATGGATTTTATAACTGGGTTCAAATTGTTGCGGGTTAGTAATTGTCAATGAAGATATGTAACGAAATTATATACTAGATTTGATAATAATGTTAGATAATAATAATAGAACTGGAAATAAATAAACACTCAACTCAACATTAGGTACCCGAGCAAGTTTAAAAATAATATTCTCCAAGTTCCATGTTTCAGGTAAAGGTATAGAAAAGAGCATCATAGTGTGAATACTGAGATCTGAAATGTTAGTATAGTTTTAGAAATGACATTAGACTATGAATTTATATAAATATAAAAAAAAAAGATTATATGAAAATAAACAACACAGTGTCTCTTAATCTTTCATTTTAAACTGACTACGTCCATACCTTTCTTGTTCGAGCCTTGCGTCCAATGCGCAAAGTAGGGGTTGATCTGTGGGAAAATCTCGGACGGACTGTAGTGACTTATCGCACTGTCAGGGCTATAGAACTGCTTTTCCGTGTTGTAGAACTGTTTTTCCTGGCTGTAGAACTGTTTTTCCTGGTTATAGAACTGTTTCTTGGCGAAGGCTTGCTGGCCGGCGTATGCGCAGGAGTAGAGCTGAGAGGGGGCCCACTGGGGTTCGGGACAGGGGGGCTGGAGGTGGTGGTGGAGTGTCTGGGAGTCGCAAGGCCCGAAGCTGTGGGTCTGAGCGGAGAACATGCACGGTTCCAAAGGCGGCGGGAAAGAGGAGAAGCCCGTAGCAGGACCTCCGGGGTGCGGCGCGTCAAACATGTCGGCCATGCAGTAGTTCATGGCATAAATGGGGTAGGCCGCGCAAGAAAAAAAAATATGTGTAAAAAAATCTAAATGAGAAAAGTCAAGATGAAAAATAAAGATAAAACAATAAACCAAAAAAAAAAACGATAAAAAAAAATAATAGATCAATAAGAGAAAATTCAAAATAAATAGAAAATTACATTAAAAAAATAAATTAATACAAAACGAAATAAATAAATAAAAAAAAAATTGTAAAAAAAATAAGAAAATAATCTATTAAAATCGAAAAGAAAAAATAAACTGGATTGAGAGCCACGACGGCTTCTATCCAAGTCTGCGCCTCACGGAAAACCCGTCGAACTGCCCCGCCCTCGAGCGTTTAGCTTACTTATGGCTGCGCCCTAATCTTTACACTTCACAAATCCGCAAAGACATTGGCCATCCTCCGGATAATCCAGGGACCTGCACAAAAGTATCCAAAACAGGTCCCGCCAATGTGAATGTCACCCATCAAAAGGTATAATCTTTATACCTTAGAAGTGTATGCTGATTTTTATTATGCCTTACTCTATTTTTTACTTCTCTTTTTTGACTGTTGCACGGAGCCAAAGCAATTTTCTGGTCTGTGACTTAAAAATGATTCTGATTCCTATTTAACACAATTCAAACTTGACTGTGCACACTCTACACAGTATGTTGTGTTTGCTAAATATATTATTGTTTGTCACGCAAGTGGCTTAAGGCGACTCTCTCCTCGGCCCAAACCCAAGTTTGAGGATAACTAGGGTTACTTTTCTTACAGTACATACAACATGCAATCCCAAAGTACTTCATGTTGACATTTAAAACCAACAATCAACACATGAAAACACACGGTAAAAAAGGTAATTCAAAAACAATTTAGAAACAACCCTTCCAACCGACTGCAGTGACGATCAGTCGTTGGAAGGAAAAAATAAATAAACGTTAATAATAACAATTATTTTTTTTTCAATAGCGCCTTTAAAGACACCCAAGAATGCATAATAAAATATTAAAAACATCACACACACAATATTTAAGGTACAGAATAAAATACTTATACAAATGACAAAGAATAAGTTTGAGGGTCTAACTGTCGCAGGTGAATTGGTAGTGTTCCAGAGTTTGAGGGTCAGAATGGCTGAACGCTCTAGCCCCAAACGGCGGCCATTTTGATAGTGGGGACAGTGAGGAGAGCTGAAGAAAGAGAGAAAGATCACTCACTATGTTCCAAGTCATGTAGCTGTGTTTTGGGTTCTGAAAGACGAGAAAATGGCTTATTAAATCACTTTGAAATCTGGAGAAAGTGAGAGATAAGTTTGGACTGCTCAAATGTAAAAAAAATACAAACACATTTTTGATGACACAGGCTCTCTAACTAAATAAACTCATTATTTTCATTTCAATGTCTTTGAATCGCCCTGGAGCACATAAAGAAAACTTAAACATTAACCACTTTAGCTAAAACATTGAATGGCTGATGAAAGTACACATTCAGTACATGACACAATCTTTCCAAAGTAGTTATTTTTCATATGTAGAAGATCAGAAATACAAAATGAGATCTACGCTGTGGTTGTGCGTCAGATTGCGAGCGGGTTTCACGGTGTAAAACTTCTCAGATATTAAAAGATGAGCTGTTGTAACTCTAAAATCAATAGTGAGCGCGGAGGCAGCACAGGTTCTGTTCATACAGCTGCCCCAGTCCCGCTCATTAGCCCTGTTCAATAAAGTTAGGATAAGCCAGGAGGCGGGAGGGACGTCCTTCATACTCCAGATCTGTATGTGCTTAGTGTGCTCAGTCGCCTTTATTGAATTGTTTGAAATGTCTTTGCCTTAGACCCAAAGAAGTAAGTAAACCCTGCAAGCAGTTTACCAATCCAATCAAAATACAAAATATGTTGCAATGTAGACAGTGAACTTCAAATTTGAATTGAACTCGAATAGCAACACATGGAATATACACATAAAACCAATATGACAGAAACTATAAAAACTTGCAGCATTGTGGTCAGGAAGGATGTATGGATTTCAAAAATTCTATATTTCTACCACTTGTTGATACCCTTTAATAAAAAGGGTATCAACAAGTAAGTATATGTTGCTGTTTTTTTAACCCATTGTTTTTTATCATTATAGGCCTTTACTAAATGCAGTCGGATGTTAAAGTGCTTAAAACCAAGTGAGTTGCCCAAAAGAGGCAGATTTCAGTAAATACAGCGACTCAAAAGGTGATCCATCAAATGGTTTAGGAAACAATTAAAGAGTTAACCAATCAACACACACACACACACACACAAAATAAATAACAACATGCACACGCACACACACGCGCATGCACACACACACAAAATAACAACATGCACCCACACACACACACACACACACACACAGGCATGCACACACACACAAAATAAATAACAACATACACACACAAAATAAATAACATACACACACACAAAAAAAATAACAACATACACACACACACACACACAGAATAAATAA
>JAPMNZ010918027.1:0-12966 GCA_029875035.1 Pomatoschistus microps
TTTGAATTAACTGCCCCAAAAGTAAAAACTTAAGTGAGTTTGGTTATGTTAAACGAAGATGTCGTTTTCGGCATAACACTCACGTCGGCACCCAAAATTGAATATATCAAACACTATAGGAGGAGGACATAATTGAATAAAAGTTGGAAGTTAAAATCTATCACAATTAAGAAAAATCCAAAATGCTAAACATGTCTCAAAAAGAGCCTTTTTAAAGCTGAATAAAATAGTTAAATTCCCTGATGTACCTTCCTTATCAAGTACAATTAATGAGTAATTGTTGGAAATTAAAAATGGGACCCAATTTTCCATCACAAACCATCAACAAGGCACGAGTGAAACAGATGCCCTGCTTATTAAGAAACAATAAAACCACTTTTGTATGGATGCAGGTTTCTGGAGGTATCTGGAGTGCTGGACTTGCAATAAATTCAAAAGATTGAATTTTGTTCCATAAAAAGCACTTTTTAGTTCAAAGAGATCAGCACTACGCCTGGCTTGGCTTCAAACCTGGAGGGAACAAAGAAGTGAGATGTGTGTGTGTTTCAGTGTGTACATCGTGATTGTACCTGTAGTGTTTTTTGGTGAGGTAGTTCAGAACAGCGGGGCGGATGCGGGCCACGCCCCCTTGGCTGTGGTTCCCCCTTCCTGTGATGACAGAGAGCTGAGGGCCACAAAGGCCCCGCTCACACTCTACAGCAAGAAAACCCACAGAATAAAGAGAAAAACTCACTTCTTCACTCTAAGAGACGAAAGCGTCTCTTAAATGTAAGAAAGTGCTATCTGATCGATCTGATGTATGTTTGTTTACCAACAATAGAAAAACAGTACGCACTCTATTCTGTGCCACTGTCAAACCAGTCCTGGCCACTCCAGTACGAGTGTACATGTTTGAAAACTTTGTAATTGTAAATACATACAGTATATACAGTACAAGCACAAAGCTGATTAAATCACTCAACATTTGGTTTAGTTTGGGTATTTGCTAAATCATGGAACAAAGTCACCATGACTGGCGTTCAGCTTTTGCTTTGCAAGGTAAAACAATAACACCAGGCACTGGATGCACCATCGCAATGATCATATCAGTGAGTAGCCAACCTTTGTATTCATACAGGAATATTTAGGCAGTCCTGAATATTAACTCAGGACTGCAGAAACGGTTCCATCCTGTTATTCCAAACATGATTCATGAGTTTACATGGGTCTTGTTCAATTAAATTGGAGTAGGCAAAGGATCTTCACTAGTGCTTTGTAAACTCACTTAATGATCAATGAAAATATATTCAAATAGAACTTAAAACTGTGTACCTCCGGCTTTCCTGTGTAAAACGTCACTCAGGTGTTCCAGGGCTTCATCAACGTGCAGCCCATGAAGGTCCAGGACATTCTTTGGCAATAAAGAAGAATTGACCCTCTCAAAGATTTGAACTGCAGCTCTGTGATTAGCCTCCCGCATCCTTTGGGCGTGCAAGTGACCCTGCAAAGAATATACTCATCATTAGTTATGAAGTAATTCTAAGAAAGTGCATTTTTAGTCTAGGACACAAACCTGTTGAGCATAAAATGAAGCTACTTCCTTGTGGCCTCGTTGAAAAGCCTCCGTAGCTTTGGCAAAATTCTCCAGTTGTCGTCTGTGCTGCAGATTGGCCTCAGCTCTGAAGTCGTCATACTCTGGGTCCTCTGTGTCTTGATAATCCGTCGGTGTTGATTTCTGTATTACCTTTAAGTAATAAGATTATTTAAGATTTCGGTTGATGGGAATTTTGAGTTTCCAGAGAGAAAAGTTAAATCCTAACTTTAATAGTAATGTACCTTTGCATGTGAAAGTAGATAGCATGGTCCAAAAGGAACTATTCTATCTAAAATTCTGAAACGGTGTCCCCAGATACAAGAGAAATGTGTTTTACTCATTAATATTGTTATGCTGATGTATTCTAAACATAGGCAATGAGGGCCACTTTGATATGAACAATTATAGTGATTATCCGATCAGAAAGCAGTGTGTTATGTATCTACCTATAACTATAACAGAAAATAACAGCGCTCCTTGTGCCCTGATTGCAGGAAAAGACCAATTACTCTTTAGTTGTAAATGTAATCCTTTTAAGTTTTTTGAGAGGCAAGCCCACCAACTAATATATTTTTTCTAATAATAAAATGATGCAAAATAATTTTGTATTTATTAAAGGCTTCTTCGGAACTTACTTTTTCTCTGTCCTTGCTGTGTTGAGTCATTCGAGGAGATTCTGGGGCCACCACAGTTTTAACAGACCCCTCTTCCAACAGAGAACGAAGAAACAACTCTGTTTGATTCAGGGAGTAACTAGAACCACAACAATATGTTTTTAAAGTGTATTGTGGAGTGCATTGCAAACTTTACTTTTAAGCTTGGATTACACACCATAAAGCCAGTATACAATAATAATGTCTCACTTGTGATCTCTAAAGATGTCCTGAAGAAAATGTCTATCAATTGTGGGAAAGAGGGCAAACAGCTGGTCTTCTTTTAGTGGAGTGGCTCCATCACGCTTGTCCGGTCGGGCCTGCAAAAAGAAAATACAGTTCTTTTGTTGACTTCACATTTGAATGCTGTAATTGAGTTTACCTTCTCTCTGTTTTCCTGTAAAACCATCTCCTCTTGAATTATGTCTCTGAAAGACACATGCGGCCGGGACACATTCCAGTGGTCCATAAACGGCAGGTGACTTCCTGCGTCTAGAGAGCGGTCGTGATGTGAAGCACTGGGTCTGTTCCTCTGGTGACGTCCTGGACTAGATTGTGTTTTATCCCACTGAGCAGAACCTGACATAAAAAGTTAGTATAGTATTAACATTCATTTCAATCTAACTGCTTTGATTGTGTCATGTAATTCCATTTACTTACTTTCTTGAAGCAATTGAAAAGAAAGAGTTGCTTGTTTTTGTCTTTCCTAGAGGCAAACTCAGTGTTTACAGGTGATACCATCAGGGAATTGATAAATCTACCCCAACTTCAAACTCACTTGAACACTGTCTTTCAATTTTTGATGAAGAAGTTTGGCCAGATGAAGGTCCATCTGCAGGACATAATCCTCTGGAGATGCTGTGTCTGAATTTAGAATACAAAACATCAGAATTTGTACTGCACCTTCGTCATTGTTACTTGATGCCTAGGGTCATTACCTGAGTCCACTCCAACAGGACCAAACAGTTCAATCAGCTGCAGAGCCAATTCAGTGGGCAGTTTTAATTCCACACTCTTAATATCCATGACTGCTTTTTGTTTTTGTTTTACATCTTTCATCCGAGCCTTTACTTCTTCCCGTTCTTTTTCCTCTCTTTCGAGTTCGAGTTCAAGTTCAGCCAGTAGACCCCAGGGGATTTCACACATACTACTGATGTCCTCCTCAGTTTCAGCTAAATCTTCACGTCCCAGGCTGGTCCCACTATCACCTCCTTCACAAGGCCTCATCTCCACACTATCCCTTAGTGTGACAGTTTGACTCAAATCGGAAGTGCTTTCTGTTACTTGATGGGTTTTAAAGTTGCCTTCCTCCTTTTCATTCAGAGAAACACTGCTTTTATCCAGCGTAGTACACACAGCAGACGAGTCACAGTCATTTGGTGCAGAAGCTGCGCCAACGTCAATTTCCTCCACCACAACTTCGGGTTCGGAGCTGCTCACCTCTTCATCCTGCAAACTACTCAAATCGATGCTTGCACCATCTTCACATTTTACACAAGAACCATCATCTTCTTCTATCTCATCAGCCCTAAAGAACCTCTCTCCTGAATCTAACAGCAAATTAGTCGTCCATTCCATATCTTCGTGACATTTCTCATACAAGTCTTCCAATGTGTCCGATGTTACCTGTTTAAAATGGCGCCTCAAAATAAGCAGGTTTTCGGTCACGTCTTCACTTGTTCCGAACTCCTTCTCCTCCACCTGGGTACTTTTCTCATAGACAACAGAGTATGGAACCTCTTTGTGCTTGGTTGGATCAATTGAAGAAGACGGGGAGGCCATCTTGGGCAAAAATCGTGTCGGGTTGCAATATAACATTCTGAAATCTTTTGTGGACGCGTCAGATGCATCAAGACTACGTTGATTTATACGCCATAGTAAAGCAAAGTCCTGAGATTCCGTTTGAGTATTGGTGCATGGATGTGTTTCATCTTCTGCCGTCGTGTTGGTTTCGCCAGGCAATGTACAGTCGGTTTTAAGATCACTTTTTGGTTCATCGTTGGACTGAGCTTCAGAGAAACTGTCAGCACAATCCATCGACGTGTCAAGACAATTATGCGAGAACGTGAGGGCGAGTTTACATGGTTTCCCTAGGCGACGAGTATGACACTGCTTGCGTTCCGTACCTCCTAATATAGGGCTTATTTGGTTGCTTTCAGTTTTTCCCAAACTTTCCAATTCTGGCTTCTCAGTTACTTCATCACAGTTTGAAGTGCTTTGACTGCCATCTTGTTCCAGAACCAATTCCTTTTCTCTATCTGAGGAGCATTCTGCCGCCTGTGAATCAAGTATACCGTCTGGAGGTTCTCTTGTGATTCCTTCTATAATGTCAGGTTTACTCTTTTTTGCAGAAGTGACATCTTGGTCTCCAGAGATGCCAGAAAGGGGCAATAAAGAGGAAGACGAGGTATTTACAGGATCTGAAACCGTTTGAATCATATCAAAAAGCTTTTGCAACTCTGTCAAATCCGTTTCTGGCATATCTTTTGGTCCACTCCCTGGATCAACAGTTTTTAAGTTGTCGTCTTCAATGTGGTTCTCATGTCTCTTCTCTTGACGCTGATCCAGTGAAACTGCAGAGGGCCAGTCTCCTTCAAAATCAAATCTTTTGAAATTTGAGTTTGTGTTTTCTTCAGCTGTGGTTTCTCTCGGCTGTGACAAAACCTCATCCTGAGATTCATTTGTGTTATTTGACTCTTCTGCAGGCTCTGAAGGATCTACACTAGATGTTTTAATTGCTCGTTCCCGTTTTACTCTTTGCCCAATAGACTCAGAGAATGCAGCAGTTGGCTCATCAAGGAAAGGGTCTTTGGTAATGGCAGGTTCTGTAACACTATCCGAACAGATCTGAACCTCCTCTCTCTCAGTGTAAGCATGTTCTTGTTCGACTTTGAGATCCTTAGATTCATTGGTTGTTGAGACATCAGGTGGAGAACACACAGCTTCAGCGTTCAGATTATTAGATTCCCCTTCCAAGACAGAGCAAGGTACCTCAGGCTTCATCCTTGCAAAATAAACAGATACAATTTTTAAAAACTCACAACTTAACTATGTCCTCATTATAGAAAGAATGTGTTTTTCTCACAGTTCTCCAGTTTCAACCGGTTGTTTCCTCTCGGGCATCTGTGAACCCATTATTGACTTGACTGTTACGAAACGCTCATATCCACAGAGCATACGTTTGATTCTTTCCAATGGCACACCGTGTTTTGTTCGCCTGTAGAATCACACACAGAAGAACATCTGTTAGGTTCACTCTTATAACAATTTCACAAGAATTGTTTTTTTGCTACCTCTCCAATTCTCTTGGTTTGTATTTCCACCAAGTGTCTGGCTCTCTAAAATAAACCTTATAATCGTGCTTCAGGGCCTGCATTGAAAAAAAGATATGTGAATCCGTATTCGTTCCACAGTGGGGAACTTCAGTGTAGTATGAAAATTACAAGAAGAGTAGGGAATAAAAGGTAGATAAAAACTATGAATAGGTAAATCTTTATGCTCAATAATTCTTTTGCTGAAGTTTAAAACACTAAAGACAAACCCATGTATAATTCCCCTGTATAAAATAAGTACACAATGCAATTTAGCAATATGGGGTTTCAGACTTATATATGCAATGAGGGCTACAATATTGTATGTATTCAGCAACATAAGGATATGGACAGAATAAACAGCAGACTAAGTGATTTGAACTGAACAAATGATTTTGCATTATTACTACAGGTAAATTTCCCATGCACAGGACGACAAAAGAATAAATCATTAAGAGATTTCAGAAGCACAAACCTGAACCACATAGGGTTTCATCTCCCATCCACACATGTTGGTATTATCGATAATGATGGGATTAGCTCCTTTATCAAACGCTTGTCTGGCTTCATGAAAACAAAAGAAGAAATGAAAAGCAATCAATATGTGCTTGTGTGTGAGCCATTTTCTTTTGAAATCAGCAGTTATTTACCTCGATCGTGATTCCAATCGTGAGCTTCTCCGAGCACACTCAGGTCAAACTTATAGTCTCCATTAACTATAAAGTAATCATCAGTGCTGAGAATAACTCCGCCGCGGTTATGCTCTAGTAAAGCTCTGTAAACATACAAGACTGGTCAAGTTATACAATAATGTAGACGTTTTTTAAGGGACAGTGTGTAATATGCACTCTTAGTTGTCTAATAAAGTCACTGCAATAACAATCCAACTTTTGTTCCCAGAATCTGTGCGCTGACATACTTGCAATCTCACTCTGGGCCCGTGAAGTGGACCCGTAAAGAGAATTACCCAATGCTTTTGTATGCCGCCTTCTTTCCTCTAAAAAAACAGATTTACAGGATGGTCCAAAAGTCGGCTGTTGGCCCAACGCGAAGTTCTAGATGCGTGTCAATACTGAGGGTTTTTGTTATTTTTTGGACCAGTCTACTTTAGCCACTGTGGACTTTTGAATGCACTTGTTAAAAGAATGGGGCTCATGCCGGCTAACTCATGCGTAAATTGTTTTTTTCGCCATCTTACTGCCCCAAGTCCATTTTTATAAGCCCACAGAAGGCAAAAGTGGTGGCACATTAGTTTCAACGGTGGAGATAGGCGTGACTACGTCAGTTAATATTGACAGTCTATGTCTGTAATGTGACACATCTAGCTTCTAAGCACTGATTACTGATGCAATCCACCCGCTGGGTACAAACTGTGTATTACATGTGACTACTCATTTATGTATGAGAGCTTAAACCTCAGATAATAATCTAGGGACACATATTGAAGATGTAGATGTCATATAAAATTTAAATATTTCATATTGTCCCAAAACACAAAATCTTATTCAAACAATATAAATAAGGCATAATACGGTATTAAAGCGGTCCTACATGGTAGATACAGGTCATACTGTTAAATACCTTGCCAGAGTTGATTTTCCTGAGCCTGGCAGTCCCCGCAACAACACAAGGACCTTCCCCTCCAAACGCAACTGGCTGGCCTGGCTTGGGGGCTGTGGAGGTGGCCGAGCCCACATCCTGGGTAAAGCAGGATGTGGTCTCAGGTGAGCTTGGCTGATAGGTCTGTTCCAGGAAAGAGGAGGCCTCGTCCCTCTGGTCCAGTCTGAGGCCACGGGAGTAATAAAGGCATTCCCTTGGATCTGCTGAACTTGGGGCTGAAATGCTGGAGCTTCAATGTTCCAGGTCAATGACGGAGAACCGTCTGACATTCTCACTTTAGCTACTGCGGCTTCAGAAACGGAAACCATGGTTGGATTAGTATCATTATTATTTTGGTTTGTAGGAATCGGAAATACAGAAGAATGACCAGGTATACCGAGATCCTCAGAGTGTGTGTTCTCGCCCTTGGTAGTTTCTGTTGGGACCTGTTCATCCTTGACGACATATATGTCCTCAAATGGACAGAGTTGATCGAGAGAAGACAATTTACAAGGATTTTGCAAACAATTAAGTGAAAGAGCGTTGTCAGTAGAAGTCCCACTGCACTCAGGGTGCTGATCTTCAGACAGACTGTGACATCCCTGGTGAAGGTCGACAATGTTTTCTTGTGTGCAGAGTGACTGCACTTCCTGCTCAATTAGAAAATCCACATCATCTGTCAGGAAGCAGGTTGGCGAAGTGGATAAACGCCGTAAATGTGTTGACTGATCTGTTTGTGATGAAGGTTCCTCAAGTAATGCTGCAGCGGTCCTCTCAAAACCAGACGCAGATAGAGAAACAGGTTGTGGATCAGCAGCTGCAACAGATAACTCCAAAAGAGCATCCGTAGCATTTTCAACTACATGACAAAAAAACAAGTTTAAGTACATTGAATGTATTTATGTCTTTTTACTTTTAGAAAGAAATTACAGATAATCATTTTAGCATCCACATGTTTTAACTGGACACGCCTAGACAGTAACAGTTCAGAATATATGAACCTTTGTAGTCACAAAACATGTCCGGCTACATTACAAAAAATAATATAAGATTATAAATATTCAGCCATGTCTGAATTCTCTGAATATTTTGAGCAACGAGTAGCTCACCAGATACAGGTTAGAGATGCCTTTTATTCATCAAAAATAATTCAGATTCAATCTGGAGGTGCTGATTCAGTGTAGTTTAAGTAGTAGAAGTGTTATCATTTTATAAATATATTGTAACTATTAGGTATAGAAATTCAGTTGTGGGGAAAGCGCTGTGTTGGGCTACCTTTAAAGTCACACTCGGACAAGACAATGTATACAACTTCTGGATCCAAGTGCGAGAACATCTCCTGCATGCTTCTCACGATGTTTTCCTGAGCAGCAGACCCGGGAAGAACGCTGCTTGCCATTGGCGGTCGGTAACCCGTGTGGTCCCCCCCCTCTAGCTGTAGTCCACTTGGAACTCTAGCTGGGCTTTGGCCGCCCTTCTTTTTTCGAGGCATTATCGACAGCTTTCATTAGCATACAGTATGATATAGCACGATGTGAGCTCCTTCGTCATTTCAGAGCAATACAAACGTATGGTCACAGAAGCTGTCCGACAAGCTGATCAACCTTCATCTCGTTCCACACAGTAGGCTGGCGCTGACTGGTTGATGCAGGTAAAAAACAGGAAGTAAAGACGAAACTTCAAAATAAGAGTACATAGTACAAAGGTACAATGTGCATTTATGTCAAAATATTTAGATCGGATATTATGCATTAATTTCTTCGATTAACGATTGGATGTTTAGATCACCAAAGATCAATGAATATAATTTTTTTTACAAATTGAACCAATACGCGCGTGCACATGGTGCACACATATCCACACATTGCGTGCTTGTGTGGGCGTGTGTGTCTGGGACATGATTGCGCGTGATTGAGCTGAAATGTAGATACTTGATGGTCGGACGACCCCTTTAAAATCTGTTCTGGTTCTTACTGCTTTGTAATGTATTTCTTCTAGTTGCAACCACAGACTGTGTTGCAACATATATATATATATATACAGTCTATGGTTGCAACCTGTAACAACAAAGTATGCAAGCAACTTACGTACGCCTACTTAATGTAAATGCATCCGCTCATTTTCTGTTTAGAAATAGTTTGTGAAATGATAATAAGATCATCGTCAATTACAAAGTTTGCATGACAAAAAAATATTTGATATAAAACATCATTCGAATACAATCTGTGTAATATATTTATTGTTAATTCTTTAAAGTAACAAGTTTAACTCAGTTACATAAAATATACTGTAATATTGTTTTACAAATGTATAATTTGTATTTTATCCCGGTATCTAGTAATATATTATTTAGAGTAACTTGCCCGACACTGTTGTATGTGTAATTTAGAGATTACAATGTTATGAATGCTTTACAGATGTGAATGAGAATCTCCCGCCATGAGGTTAGTCTGCAGTACCTCCCGAAGCCTGCAGAGTGCGCACTAGACCATTCTTCTCACAGGCACGGGGCTCTGAACGGATAGCGAAGAGCTTTGTGCAGAAAACTAAACCCAACCTGTGCCATACAAATGAATTAAAACGGCCTACTTAAAAGGTAAATACGTGCTGGCACATGTGTTTTCTTGTACCGTGTCTTCTGGCGGGTTAATATGATCAATTTGTACATTTTTTTGTATTGTTGTTGCACCCAAACCTATCTGAGAGGGTAAGTTGTGGAGAGAGGAGGCTCGGCCATAGCACCCTAATGTAAACTAGCGACAGTCTCAGCGATGCTTGAAGTTCATAAAGATTGTAACAAGTAGATTGGTTGTATTTTAAACTTCAAAAAGTTCTTGGGTTGGTTTTAAGTTGCTTACATGGACAATGCATGTGGCCACACACACAAGTAATACTAGCATTTATACATCCTTCTTGGTTAGTCTGAGATGTAGGGAGCACCTGAATAGTTTGCGGCCTAGGCTAACCAGTTAGCATTGATGCTACAAACGTTACTTCCTTCCCGCAAAAAGCTAACATTAGCCATGCGATGTAATTGGAAGCTAATTGGATAACAGAAGTCTGGACCATTCCACACAAGCCTATGCTCTATTATTACAACAAATTGACACAATAACGAGCATTTATTTTGTCTAGCGCTGTTCTGTGTTCTGAATTTTGGCTCAAACGCAGGGCTTTTGTATTGTACAGTGTTATTGTTTTCATAATAATGTTACTAAAGTTGACATATAATGTCATATGCACTCGCCAAAGGAGTAATTCCTTGGTATTATGGTGTTATTATATGGGTTTTTGACAAAAGCAGTGTGGTTATACTGAACTTTTGTTTTGTGACCCATAGAGGCCAGTATAAGACCGTGTGGACAGCACATCCCAACCAAGCATGGACTTCCCACAGCAGCAGAGATCAGCAGGGGATGGAAAGGTGGTGGTATACCCACCCGG
Organism: Pomatoschistus microps; assembly: GCA_029875035.1. NCBI lineage: Eukaryota > Metazoa > Chordata > Actinopteri > Gobiiformes > Gobiidae > Pomatoschistus > Pomatoschistus microps. Next base: position 10,581 of record JAPMNZ010918027.1, read on the forward strand.
AGTAAAGGAGATCACTGACAAAATCAGTAATGATGAAGTTGTAAAACGTCTAAAGGTAAGGTCTGATTGCATCAGTACTATTGATGTGGAAAAAGTTTGTGGGTTAGTTTCACATATCCCATTCCTTCTTTTCAAGGTTCGAAAATCAAGAACGTAATTTAGCCTTTGTAGGAAATCTTGTTTCTGAAGCAGAGAACGTGTGCCTTGTAGGGCTACACAAACTGATGCATAATAGAAGAATTTTTTTAAAGAATCTAAAGACACCAGTAGCTTGTAAGAATATACCTTGTAATTATATAAATATATAAAATGTATCTACAATGTCTTCTTCAATCAAATCATCTTTTAGAGGACACAATAAATCAAATTTGCTTAGACTGACAATGTGGGATATATACACACTTAATGTGAAGGAAATAATACGTGTTGGTCCCAACAGAAAGAGTTGTAAAAGTCAAAAATTTTGATCAAGACAGAGCACAACTTGCTGTCTACATGTTATATTTTATACATTTGTTAGAAAGATCCCTGAGAGTCGCTATGCAATGCTTTGGAATGAAAGCAGATTTACTGAGGAACAGGCCCTTGGATGGATTTTATTACATTGTCTTATTGTTTGTGGTTTTGAAACGAAATCAAGATGTATTTATAAGATCTATTTGACAGAGCACATCAACTCACCCCTAAAAACAGAAATCGTTTTTTTAGAATAGAACCAGACTATGACAAAACTGATGTATCATAACTCTGCTTTTGATTGGTGCCTTTTAGGCTCAAATCAGAGACACATTTTTTTTTTTTTTTGAATTACACACCCCTCAATTTAAAGTCTGGGATAAAACAATCCCAGATTTCAAACCTGGTAAAGAAGTCTGTGGCTTGTCCCTAAGGCTGTCAGTGTGTAAACAGAAACAATAATATAAGCGCACACACACCCACTCAGTTAATGGATTCAAGCAACAACAAGTTTTTTTGAGTGAGGTATGGCCTGATGGCCCCAAGACCACTGTCATGCCTAAACATACTCCTCGGTGCCTGAGTCTCTCGCAGCTTTCTCCAGTGAGTTCTGAGGTGAACAAGAGCTATCTGTACAGCTTTCGCTGTTACATAGTAATTTCACACCTGAAAAAAAACTTTTCCCAACAATGGCAATCCGTCACATAGAGCCCTGTGTCCTCAATCCAGACTCAGACCCTAATTATTTAGTCCATAATATATGGCGAGTTAGCAACATTGTACTCACAGACCGAGGCTACTGTTAGCGTCTTCTATGTTGGAAATAACACCAGGTTTCCAGATCAGCTTTTGAGTAGGTCTCGTTTCAAGGTAATAGTAGTTTTGGGACAGTCTTTGTGGTATCACTGTCAGAGTTCAGACTCGCGGATACGAGACAACAAAATTGATCCAAAGTTGATCTCCATTTTCCGCCTTCGGGCCAAATACTGTCGTCGCATATTTACACCAAAAATACTTTCTCCAAGTTCACATGAAGCTAACACAGAAAACCACAGACGCGTATTCACTGGTATTCTAATACTGTTTTGTCGAGCCACAGAAATTTGCCCTAGAAGAGATGAAGCTACGAAGATGAATGATATTTACATTAGTGCTGACTGCTGTTTGTGCATGTTAAACATTAGTAAAGATAGTTTTGCTTCTGCTGCTGTCATGTTGGATCAGTGAACAAACTTCAAGCTTCCGTATGTCGAATAGTGTACCATTTACAAAAAATTGCAATATACCATATACTATTTCATTGCTTTAATTATTTGGTCATTATCGATAAAATGGAATAGGTTATGACAATATTTTAATAATGATTGAATCATAATTAAATTATTGTCATAACCTATTCCATGAGAGGGATGCTTACCATTATCATAGACAAGTAATGTACAAAAACATATAAAAACACTTTCATACTTGCATGTCAGTGCGTAAAACTTTTTTAAAAAGATGTTATGAATAAGTATGAAGAGGAATGAGATTGATGCCCTGAGCCGCACATACAGGTCAGGAGATGGGCGACCGTTGTAGTGTCATCCACTTTTAAAAGGATGCATCTCATATCTGTTTTTATTTGACTGTTTGTACAAGTTTTAAAGGCTATGAATGAATACAAAACCTTAACATGGCAAAACTGTAGAGCACAGAGCACTCAGTGTTTCCCACACATTGGCGGTGCGCCACAGATTCGGAACCGACCGCCACAGATTGCGTTTCGTTATTAACCCTCTAGGCGCCACAGTCAACTTAAGTCAACAAGCTGCGGTACTGTTTAAAACGGCCGAGTATGTCCGAGTGTCAAAATTCGTTCATACTCCCTGCCACTAGTTGGCAGACATGTCAGAATGTATTATCGTGCCTCCCGGTCATCACCGGGACA
>JAPMNZ010918092.1:0-12495 GCA_029875035.1 Pomatoschistus microps
TGGCCCAAAGCTCCGTTCCACATGTGTGTCAATGCTGAGGGGAGTGAATTTTCACGGACCACTCTTGTTTACTCGCTATGATTTTTTAAACCTGTTGTTAAAATGAATGGGGCGCGTGCATGTTCGTGCATGCGCGATCCGGCTGACACGTGCGCAGATGCATTTTCCAGCCCCCGCAGCCATTTTAATTTGCTCCAGTAGAGGCTAATTTTTGGCCTGTTAGTTAGAACGGCGGAGATGGGCGTGACTATGTCCGTTAATATATACAGTCTATGGATGCAACACTGAAATTTCCCCACTGTGGGACAAATAAAGGATCTCTTAATCTTAATTGAGAAATATTTGGGCAAGTAACTTTTGACTTTGGGCAAGTAAAATATAAATGGTACTTGCCCGAAGGCCACTTGCCCGAAAGGCAAGTGGCTGACAAAGCTTAATGTCAAGGCCTGCACATCCATACGCAGCTCCTGGAGTAAATGGCGAAACTCTGCAAACGTTGTCTAGAAAACCCTACGACTACGTTGTTTGGCAAATAAAAGCTTGCTGCTCTCTGGAAATCCACCAATGTCTCTGGACTTCCGGCAACAGAGAAGCTCCTCCAACCGGGCAAGCGCATCAGGCACCAAAGTGACAAAACATAAACTGTCAAATAACGCGCGTCAAAAGCGTTTTGAAGCTTTTGGGAACACAGCTTTAATGTGGTACCGAGCGCGGACCATAGACGTACTGACAGAATCATAGACATGCGGAAATAACCATAGACATGAGGACAGAACCATAGACGTGCGGACAGAACCATAGACGTGCGGACAGAACCATAGACGTGCATACANAACCATAGACGTGCATACAGAACCATAGACGTGCATACAGAACCATAGACGTGCAGACAGAACCATAGACGTGCGGACAGAACCATAGACGTGCATACAGAACCATAGACGTGCGGACAGAATCATAGACACGCGGACAGAACCATAAACACACTTGGACAGAACCATTGACATGCGGGCCGTATACGGGCGGACAAAAGAACAATTGACACGCGGGCCATAGACGTGTGGTGTGAGTCATTAACTTTTTGGCCTGAGAGTGAATTTTTCAGATTTTTTCGACATTTAGTGCCACTTTACAGCCAAACTCTTAACTCATTGTATTGATAAATATTTGGGCAAGTAACCTTTGACATTGGGCAAGTAAGATATAAATGGTCTTTGCCCGAAGGGCAAGTGGCTGACAAAGCTTAATGTCAAGGCCTGTTGAGGCTTGTCTCTGAATAAGTTAAGTGGAATCGGCTCAGATCGTGTCAGAACATCCCGAGACCTGTGCAGATTCTGCCTCGTTCTCATCACTGTTGGTGTCAAGACAATTACTGTCAGTGAGAAGAAAGTTACGTACTGTTTATGTGCGAGTCTCTTTTGTACAAATGTGCCGCCTGTTTTAACCTTTCGGCGCGTGTGGTTTGCGATGTTGACGCTTTCGCAAATGGAGCAACTGTAAGCATTAAACAGTTTGGCTTTAAAAAAATGCTGATAGGTTAAAAGACATGACCTATTGATGGCTGATATCAATATTTATGCTGATATCCCTAGATGCAAGTTATTTATTAGTTACAAAGGGAAGCGGGCTCTCAAAACAATAATGATCTTAATATAGATAGGTCAACTCCATTCACAAGACAGAAAAGTAATTGTTTTCTATTAAGCACTTCTGAATATTTTTGTGGTCGTTGTATATAATAACTAGTTGACCAAGGATCAGGGCCGATTGATAAAAGTAAATTGTATCAAGTTAACTGTGTGTGAAAATAATGTGCTTTTCCTCCTTTTCTAGGGCCCCACATTTCACCAGCGATCACAAAGACATTTCTGGTTGTTTGTACATTATGAGTTCACAGCAAAAGTAAGATTATAGAGTTGCATCAATAACATTTGTTTTTTTTTTGGGGGGGTAATCTCACTATTTTCATCCTCTTTGTCCAGGTCTTATGACACTGCTGCACCAGGCCCTTGTGGCCTTTGGCCTGTGGATCTAAAACTTACTCACCTGGACTGGAACCCAGAAGCCACTTTGATCCACTTCCAAGGCCATTATCTGACCATTTGTGAATTGGATTACAACATCCTTCAGGGAGAGATCCAAAATGCCCCCAAATCACAAGCTGTCATTGACATTGGAGAGTTTTGCCTTGTGGAAGATTTGACCTCAGCCCGTTGGTACAGAGGGCGAGTGCAGAACCAAAAGAAGGATATGTGTGATGTGTTCCTTATTGATCACGGAAACGTACTGAGTGTGGCTGAGGCACACATTTCCTCCTGTTCCAATGACCTCTTCATCTTACCCCCAAAAATAGTCTGTGGTTTCCTCTCAAGTGTTCTGCTTCTTCCAGGATGCTGCCACAAAGTAGTGGAGCAATATTTGGCTAATCTAGTTGGAAAAAATGTCTCAGGTCACATTCAAGCTCTTCTCCCTCACAAAGTTGTTCTGCTGGAAGCCCCAGAAATCAACAGCGACCTTGTCCATCATGGTTTTGGGAGACATGTTGACACGGATACATTTTTATTATTGGTTGAGATGCTGACAGAAGCTCCTTTAAAACAAAATGTTGAACCAGCTCCTGACTTACTCATTGAAAAACAAAGAGTACAAGAGTTCTACTTCAAACCAAAAAGTCCAAAAGTATATGAGGACCTTCTGTCGTCTTGCAGACCTAGATTAAAAAATGGGACACAAATAACAGTGCGTGTCACAGCTGCTGTCAATCCTGGACTGTTTTACTGCCAAATGATTGACAAAGAATCCGAACTCAAAGAGATGTCATGCAAGCTTGCTGCAGTTTGTGAGCAAAAGACTGAAATCAATCAACTTAAAACTCCTGACAATCTGGGCTTGCTTTGTTCTGTCAAAGGTAAAGATCAAAAATGGTACAGAGGTTTGGTACAGCATCTGCCTATCAACTCTTTTGTCCGTGTGCTGTTTGTCGACTATGGATACTTTGAATCAGTAAAAATTGAAAATATTCATAGGTTGCCACCAGATCTCTGTTCTACTCCCATCATGGGTTTTCCTTGCGCCCTGTCTTGCATGGACAATGAAGAAGAAGCAGCCATCAAAAGCAAGCAGTTGAGTCTCCTAAAGACGAGTTTACTTGGTGGAATTCTGGAAGTGGAAATCCGGACATACAAACCAGAGCAGCATCTTTACAACATAACTATTATGGAAGTCAAGGAAAGGGTGAGTCTAGCTCCGGTTCAAAAACCTGCTGGCACCAAAACAGCTCGCACTGAGTCCGACAAGGAGCCAAGCGTACCCATGAGTGGACACATGTATTACGAGACAATAATGAGCAAAGAACTCGACAAAACACTCATAGATGAAAAAATCCATGTTGATTTGTCCTTTAGTGGTTATGTGGAATATGTCCTGAATCCAAACAAGTTTTGGGTTCGATCTAAAAAGCGGAATGAGGAGTTTGAAACAATGATGAAAAAATTGTCCGAACATTTCAACAAAGTGGCACTCGATGAAGACGTCTTGGAGAATCCGGAGCCAGGGATGCTTTGCTGCGCAGTCTACGAGGAGGATATGCATTTCTACAGAGGTGTGGTGGTGGACATTCTGCAGCATGGAGCAGAGGTACTCTTCATCGACTTTGGAAATATGGCTAAAGTACCACACAATTTAATCAAGAAAATACCAAAGGAGTTCTCAGGCACATCTGCATTCGCTCTGTGCTGTAGCCTCGATAGTGTTGTTCCCACAGACGAGTTTTGGACCAGCAGTAGCACCAATGCTTTCAGTAACCTCTCATCAAATAAAGTCCTACAAGTTCACGTGATCCAGATGAGGAAAAACAAACTGGACGTTGAACTTTACTATGAAAAAAGCGGCAATGACGGTGGGCAACGACTGTCTGAGATTCTGATCTCAAAGAACCATGCGCATCACCTGAAAAATGTTTCAGAGCATTATATTGAGCAGAAGAATCGTAATTCTTTCAAGAAGAATGCTTCAAAACATATAAAACCATTGCTCAATTCAAAAACCTTACAAAACTGGATTCGAGACACTGGTAAATCAACGGATGAAAAAGATCAGCCTAAAGAACCAGTTCGGCTCACTGCTCTCAACATCAAACCTGGCTGTGAGTTTGTCGTTAGCTGCCCTTTCATTAATTCGCCCTCAAACTTCTGGTGCCAGCGCCTTGATCGAGTGCCTGCTCTCGAAGCACTGATGTCAAGACTTCAGGAATACTATGCAACCAGAACTGTCCCTCTTGAACCACAAACGTTGTGTTGCGCCGTTAAGTCACCCCATAATGAGAAATGGTGCCGCGGATTCATCACACAAAGGAAAAACGGTAACGCAACAGTCGTTCTTGCTGACTTTGGTCCATGCTTTCAAGTCCGCCAAGAGCATTTACAAGGACTACTCTCGGAATTCTGTGCTTTTGAAGGACAGGCTTTTAGATGCAGTCTCTTTAATGTCATTGAACCACTAGGACTGTGTTGGTCAAAAGAGGCAACAGAGTTTCTACGGAAATTTGTTGATGAGAGTGGCGGCGCTCTGAAGTGCAGTGTAGTTACCCAGTTAACTGCACAAAACAAAGGGTTGTGCCACGTTGTGCATATTTGCAACACAGAATCCAATCAAAATGTGTCCAACCTACTTGTGGAAAACTCTCTAGCACAAGTAGTTACTAGGACTGTTTTTGAGACTGTTAATCCTCATTCTTTTGTCTACTCGTCTCACAATCTCACAGAGGGGACTGAAGCACAGGTTTATGTCACCCACGTCAACAATCCCTTTGAGATATTTTGCCAACTTGAAAGCAGCAAAGCAGTCCTGGAAGAATTAGACACAAAGATTTCAGATGTTCTAAAAGGGGAGCAAGCCAATGCGGGAACTGTTGTCCCAAAACTTTGCATTGCGAAATATTTTGATGGTATGTGGTACAGAGGAGTCACTTACTCAGCTCAGTCACCTTCCCATGTGAGTGTGTTCTTTGTTGACTATGGAAATACTATGATCGCAGAGAACAAATTTGTTGTTAGTATTCCAAAAGATTCGGTGGAACTGTTAAACCAACCAATGCAGGCCATTCAAGTTAGTCTTGCCAGGGTGCCCCAGGAACCCATGCATGCTGATGTAAAAGACTGGCTTGATCAAGCAGTTCTCAACAAATGTATGAGGGTTGTCATTGAGGCAAAAGCTGAAAATGGATCCTTTGAAGTTGAGATGTTTGATGGGGATGAAAATATAAATGACAGGCTGAAGGAGCTCATTTACAGCCTCTCTCCAAAACCAAAAATTGCTGGGACTTTTAGCTGCGTTATAAAGAGACACCTTAATTGTCCTGACAACAGTCAACACAAAACAAAACAAAATTACAATCAAAACTCTCAAAAGATAAATTGCAATTGCAAGAAATCAACCACAATCCGTCAGAACAAACAAACTGGACAAGTGAAGCATCAACAGACAACAAGGAAATCTATTTCAGTTACAAAAACAGCAGAGGCAAAAGAATGGCCCAGTCCTCAAGAGCCTCCAACAAACTCTTTCAAGGAGGTTGTCAAGGAGTCTGAGAACATGAGTCAAACTGAAAACCCTGTGGTGTTCCATATTTCCTCTTTGAGAACCATTGAATTCTCCCAAGGCTCAAAGTTAAAATGTTTTATAACCTATATCGAGTCAGAGAGTTGTTTCTTTCTGCAGCGTTTGGAGGATGATGAAAATATCCTTCAGTTAGTAAACAGCATGAACTCTGAAGTCTTCAAGGAATCTCTACTACCGTGCACAGACATTGCCCTGAAGGTTGGCGATCTTGTTTTGGCCACGTACGAGGAGGATGAAGCTCTGTATCGGGCTGTTGTGAAGGAGATTGTAGACCCCTGTGCTTTCTTAGTTGTATTTGTGGATTTTGGAAACTCTGCCACTGTGAGCAAAGAAAAGCTGTTTATGATGAAGGACGACAACATCACTCAACCACGCTACAGTGTGCAATGTTGCCTACATGACCGCTCGGCGTTCGACAGCTTCACTGCGTTTACAAATGCAGTTATGGACAAGTCTCTCATGGTTGAGTTTGTTTGTTACAAGAATTCCCAGTGGGAGGTCAATGTAGAAACGTTTGGTGCAGTGACTTCAGATCCAGATGATGCCGTTGTTAAGATGGAAACCAACACAGTTCAACCTGCAGCTTCAAATGAAATCAGTGTGAGAGCTAAGAAAGAGAGAACCATTGAAGGGCCTGAAGACTTGCTCAAAGCATTCTTGCCTCCAATAATCCAAAGGGGAGACACTAAAACTGGACAAGTCCTGTCCTCTCAAGGAAATGGAGAGTTCTATTTCAGACTTGACAAATCCAGGGATGCACTTGCAGCACTGGAGAGACTCATAGCAGTACACTTAGATAAATGTGAACCTATCGCGACAATCGATGTAAAAGAAGGTTTAAACTGCTTAACTCTAGAACAGAAGGGCGGGCCCTGGTGTAGAGCATTTGTGAAGGAGTCTTCTAATGATGAGTGTCTAGTTCACCTGTTGGATCATGGAAAACTTAAGTCAGTATCAAAACATTCCTTGCGGCAGACGTTGCCTCATTTGGCATTGATTCCACCATTCGCTGTGTGCTGCAAACTGAACATCCAAGGAGGCAGTGAGCATCAGGGACAGTCGTGTCAACAAGCTCCTCAGGCCATTGAAGGAAATCAAGTCAAGGTTGCGTTTGTGGATATCTCAGAAAAACTGTGGTATGTAGATATCGTCATGGACAGATCTCTTGGTCACAACTTTCCCAACAAAGAGAAACAGACTGAACTGGTGTTTGCACAAGAACATGTACTTGACTTGGATCTTCCTCAAAATCTGGCTTTTGCTCCTGTGGAACTAAATAGGGAGTATTCAGGCTTTGCGGCGGCAATCACTTCGCCGTGTGAGTTTTGTCTGATCTTGGAGGATTTGCACCTCATGAGTCAAGTCTCACTCTTGCTGGACGACCTCCAGAATGACCTGCAGCCTCTGCCCCAGTCCCACCTTGTCCCCAGAACGGGCTGCTTGGTCAATTCCCAGTCGAGAAACAAGTGGTGTAGGGCAGAGATCCTCCACGCAGACAGCACTCTGACCCTAAACCTCGTAGACTATGGACATGCTGAATGCTTGCCTTTTGGAGAGAAGTCTAAACTGAGAAAACTCCCAGAAAGCATCACAGCGCTTCCTAAAGTCACGTACCCCTGCGTCTTGAACGCCGTGAGACCGTCTGGAGAGGGTCAACAGTGGAGCGATGAGGCGACCATTTTCTTCCAGCAGTGTTTGGACCAGCGGAACCTCCAGATCTTCTTCAGGGAGGTGATGTCTGACCAGCAGTGGAAGGTGGACGTCCTCACCGATGGAGGCCATGTCGCCATGCAGCTGGTGGACGCAGGACACGCAAGCTACACGGACCCCATGTTGGGACTACGGTACGTCTACTTTATTATTACTCTAATTCCATAGTGACATTAGAGCAGCATTAGAGGAGGGTCTTTTTGACTGTGGTGATGATCCAGGACACTTTAACATTCTACAACATGTATGAACATATATCAACATTCATGGACATTGGTCTCCTTATGGACCAATACATGTGTTCTACATTTTTTTTGTCTTAACTGTTGATTCTCTGATCTGTGTTGGTGATTTCAATGGTTTAGTTTAGTCCTCTGCTGTGATTTAGAGCTATACAAGAATAAATAGTATTATATTGTATTTCCCTTGTAATAACATTACATATGACCAGCAGTAGAGTAAACTGAAAAAAACATGTATTTTTGGCAGTTTACAGGTAAAGTTGTGACCTGAAGCAAGTGGTTTGCCTTTGTCAAATGTTTAGTCATCATGATTTGCGTCCCTTTACTAAGAGAATGTGGGGCCGCCCGCCTCTCTGAACCGAGCCGCTCCCCTAAGACCCAGGCCGTTGAAGTGCCTTAAGAGGCTGAATATCACTATTAAAGGAGCTCCACATAAAGCGTCACTGTTCCTCACTCTTCCTCAGTAAATAAAACTACTTTGAGTAAAGGCACCAAAAATGTAAAACAAATAAACAAGAGTATATTGTTTAATGTTTAGTGTCACACTAAACACTAATGTTTAGTGTCACACTAATGTTTAGTGTTATGTGTCCAGATTCCTGGAGAAGGGCCTTCGAGGCCAGTGGAACCTTAGTGATGATGAAGAGGATGATGAAGACCCAGACGATGTCCATCAGATGTTTGAAGAAACTGAAGAAATCTTCAAAGTTGAATCAGATTCAAATCTGTGTAAGTTTTCATATTCTACTTCAAATGTACCCGAGTGTTAGAATTTAGAAATCTCAGTTTACACATCCTCTTGAGTGAACATTGAAATGTTTTTTCCCAGTTTGGTGACAACATAACAGGGTTATTCCAGTGGATGTGTCCTCTTTAAACATGTAAACTATATTCAGAGAAGGTACAGTCGTCTTTAACATGTTGAAAATACATGACTTTAACAAAGGTCAGTTGCAGAAGACAAAAACAGGTTTTATAAATGAACTTCATGTTTAAATTAGCGCTGCAAACTGACAGAAGTTCAGGTTATTATAGTTGTAGGTCTCTCCCCAGTTAAATATATAAGTTTATAGTAAACTGTATTTACTTATAGTCGAGTGTTTCACCACAGCATGAGAGGAATAGAAATCCAAAACTTCAGTTCTGGAAGTCTTCATCTCATTCCTGCATTTATTTTTCTTGCAGGTACAACGATGTGACCGTGAAGGCAGGACTTTTCCAATCTTCATCTCAGTGTCGAGACATTTGTACTGACTGTATTTTAGAAGAATTCAGAGATTGTTTACTTGTTAAAAAGTCCGAACCAAATGCAGTGAAATACTGAAGAGTGTAAATGTTTCTCTCAGTGCATGTGCTGTATTTAACCTTTTCGTTAACGGTGGTCTGATCTCTGGTTCTATAATTCACTGTTTGGCATCTATTAGAGAAAAGTATTAATTTCAATTTTTTTGTAATTGTGTTTTAATATGCAAGTGTTATTTTTGTAATTCTGAAGTTCTGTAGTCAAATGTCCAGTTTGTCTCATCTCCACATGGGGGCACTGTTCACCACACGTTCATCAGTGAATTATACCTGGATAAGTTGGGGGGAAAAAACAATAAAAATCCAGACGTTTTGTTGAAAAATCTGTTTATTAATGATTTACAAAAGGCTAAACATGGAAGTCATTTAAATGATTCCGTTCATTTGAAACCTAAGAAGGAACAGGTGGATGGTTGGTCTGTAAAGTGTGTGTGGCCGTACAAAAATCAGCTGGATTTTTTTATTGTGTGTTTATGGGAGACACGAGTCGAGGTGAGAGCAGAGCAGCAGTGGTCAATGTAAAGTATCCTATCACCTCTTTTCCAAGTCTCCCTCTGTAGCTGGTGTTTAGACTCACTATCACAGATTACCACAGTACAAGAGGTCCCAAAGAATGGATTGGAGAACGACAATCGATAGGTTTGTGAACACTTAAATTAAAATTGTGCAAGTTTGCTTTTTTTCCTCCATATTTGTAATAAATAAAGCAAACAATAGTGTTTTTCCCACCAAGAATCACAATGTAAGTTACAGGGAACTCAAAGGTGAAACTCACAAGATCGCAAATAATAAATCTTTCTCTGGTTTTAAAAAAATTGAAATAAGACAGTCCAGTTTGGTCTGTTTTTATACATTTTTAAACGCATGTATCAAGAGTCTACCGTAGTTAAAAGTGTGTGTGGACCTTGATATTTACATGTGAGGATTTTTGACTTAAAATCCATGCTACGGAATGAGATCGTGTATTCGCTCAATAAAAAATAAAGGACAAAAAGTAATATAACGATTGGTCTGGAGCTCTGGTGGAAATTAAAAAGATTGTAATGCGAATAATACCAGAAGAATTTACAAAATAAAATATTCTAAAATTGTTTCTGGAAGTTAAAGGAAAAATTAAAACAAAGGAATAAACCTCTTTTACACTATCACTCGGCCAAGAGCAGAACAAAAATATATCCGTGCTTTGCAGCTTTCTCCGACAGACCACAACACCGGCGAGTCCTCCTTAAATCATTAGTCTCTCTCTCTATTGCCACAACAGCTACGTCAAAATGTCCAGTTATTCATTGATAAAAATAAAAAATAGAGCCAAAAATTAAACCAACACACAAAAAGACGCCCAGTGGTGAAGAGGGGGAAATGCAAGTGGATTGTCCTGGGACCACCTTAAAAACCAAAATGTAGTGGCTGGTTTTTAAGGTGGAGTATGAGGGAGGCAAAAGGGGGAGGGGAGTGGGGCGTGTCCGAGTGCAGTTTTGGGGGCGGGGCTACTGCTTAGTGTTGAGCTCGTTTTCCAGCTCCATGAGTTTGCGGGACGCCTTGACCTTGTTGGACACCTCCTTCCCCTGAGAGAAGAGTCGCTGGCGTTCCTTAAAAGTCATGCTCTCCGGGGCTCCGCCAGGGATGGAGTTCTCCTGCTCCTGACTGAAAGATTTTCAAACCAGAGACAGGACTGAGTTTTTTGATCTAATCTCCAGTTTAAAAAGGTGCTTTCCTCAACTGTCCTCGTGCTGCTTCTTGCTCGGGTTCATATCAATGTTTTGCCTGAATATATGTAAAACTAACTTTAAACTTCTCAAACATTGTAAACAAACTCAACTTAAGGCGGTGCTTGGTCTACTGCCCTCTTACATCCGTCATTTCCCTCACACAGATTTTGGTTCTTACGGTTTGTGTTCAAATGATCTAATGATGAAATACTGGAAATCAACACCACTTATTTCATTGAATGCTTGAGAGTACTTGAGACGTCCCCATTGAACTGTTTTTATAATCTGTAGTTTTATAAAATTGTGTGTAACTTTAGCTACCTCTTGTCCAGGACTCCCTTCAAAAAGAAGCAGCTTCTTAATCTCAATGAGACTTTCCCGGTAAATTAAAGAATAAATATAATAAATAAAAACTTAGTTACAAGCCGTATTAAAAAGAGGCAAATCTTCTCAGTAAGAATTCAGTATTTTCAGGACTATGGTGTGGTTTATATAGTTCACTTCAGATACATCTAAAACCTCCCTTTGTTTTGACGCCGGGTGACCTACTCGCTGTAGCAGAGGCAGATGCAAACGGACTTGTCTCCAACATGGCTGCTATGGCAAGTTCTAAACTGTCTTAGGTTAGCAGAGCGAGGAATGCACCTATGTAAGCAAATAAAATCCAAAAACCTTACCTCTTTGTCCATTTGTCCTTATAGATCTCTCCGGATCCTACAAGTCCCGCAGAGTTTCCAGTGTATGAGTTAGATCCTTCACAAAAGCAGCAAAAACAAGTCAGCACAATTCAAAACGCTACATTTTAGAGGAAGAAATCAAAGCTGCAGGGTCCGCCCTCCACTCGTCGCTTAAAGCTGGTGTACCCAACATCGAGACAATAAAGTTAGGTGCTCCAGCTTTAAAACAAACTAAAATCAGTGGTTTGGACTTGGACCTGGCAGCTCCAGTTCCTCCCACAGACCAGCCTGAGCGGGTGAAAAGAGAAGCGTTAGTGTTTTTTTCCAGAGCTGGAAAAGAGGCGATCAAAGCAGGAAATGGTCTGTGGAAGTGTGAGGGTCCGGGCCGAGGGTGAGCTCCACCTTTGACCCCCACAAGAGTTAGTATTCTGGTCTCCGTCTTCTCCAAACTAAAACCCATACTTCATTTTACAGCGAGTTCAGGATATCACTTATCTACTGCCCTATATGTGTATAACTTTGCACTATATGTAGAGATATCGATATTGCATATTTTGTGTGCTCCTTGTGTGCTCTTACTACTGTCCTGTATGTGCGCTGCAACACTGAAATTTCCCCACTGTGGTAAAGATAACGTTCTCTTATCTCGTCTTATCTATTATTGATCATTATATTATCATCCTCAAACACCTATATGAATGTTGGTCCTTAGAATATTGATTACTAAGGCATATCCAAAAAGATTCCACCTTAATATTTCCCAATAATAGAAGTATACTGCGGCCTCTGTGTGGTTAGGATTCAACACGTCTTTGATCCATGTTTCGTGAGTTGAAAGAGTCTCATTTCAAAGGCGTCCCGTAGAGCGCGTGGGGGGCCTGGGGTTGGCACAGTTTGGTGAAGACAGAGACCGATGCCACAGCAGGCAGCTCCTCTCTCCTGATCCCCGAGTCTGAGCCACACAAACAGAACAAAGCGACCTCAAAAGCCACTGAGAATCCTCTCTGCAGCCAGAAAACACACAGGCTCAATCAGAGAATCAAACTGGAGGCGTTTTTGTCTGGTGAAGGATAACGATCGAGTTTATACCGAGTTATAAATCAGCAGAGCTAATATTATGCTGGTGTAGCCTTTGCTTTGTATGGTCTGTTAGTAGACGCAACAATAATGGATTAAATCAATACTTGATGGCATGTATTTCAACAGCCTCAGTCCTGGGTCTACAGCCCCAGTCCT
>JAPMNZ010918118.1:0-10421 GCA_029875035.1 Pomatoschistus microps
CCACTCAGCCACCGTGCCGCCCTTTTGTATTGTCTGTGCTTCTCTTTTGTATGATTGTTTTTGTATTTTCTAGATGCCAATTAAACACACATACAGTAAACACTAAACACAAAGAAGTATATATGAATATCCGGGTTCATATTCTAGTTCTATTCTTGTCATTTCTAAGATCTTTATTCTTGACTTTTACCTGGAAAGTCAAAACTAAATTTTTTGTTGCAAAGAATTATATTTGCATATCCGGGTTCAAATCCTAGTTTTATTCTTGTCACACAGAAAGATTTACAGTTTACATTTGTTGAAGCTCATTAATGATCAAAATAACATCTGTTTTTGTTTAATTGTCACATGTGAGTCGTAAAACTCCACAGGTTTTTCACATCAGTAAAAGTAACCGCAAGATTCAATACTTTTGCTTTGAGTTGTTTAATGTTTCTTAAAAGAGTTTACAAGAATAGTTCATTTGTTAAAAAAAAACAGACCAGAATAAGATTTGAAAGAGATGAAGAGATACTATCCTTCATTCGTCCCACAGTGGGGAAATGTCAGTGTTGCATCGCCAGTTACAGAAAAGTGGGAATGAGGAGCACACAACACAAGATAAATAAACAATAACTCTATATTAAATAAAATAAAATGAAACATCTCTAACTCTAGTATGAAGAAAAAACAAAAATCTCTATGTTTAGCATAATGAGTACAAAAAAAGGGTTAAAATGTGCCTTTTACCAATTATATTTTAGTGCCATACAAATAAAGTGTCACCCTTTCTTGGTCAAATGTGCCGCCAATAACAAAACATGCTGACTATCGTATCTAGAGGAATACAAGTTTTTTGACACATTTTCAAAACAAGATTATCTCTTTTTGCTCTTCACAAAGACTCATCCAAAACCTGACTTTTCTTTCTGGTGGAACTAGAAATACGATATGAAATATGGAAATCTGTACAAACAAGCAAAGAATCTCATGATGTTAATAATCTTCACTGGTTTTGTTCGCCCTCTCCGCTTGATCTTCTCCTGTTCACATAATTTGACAGATTTATTAGAGCTCATGTTACAATAGGAGAGATGGACACATGTGACTCCTTTAAAGAATAGTCAGCTTTAGAATGAATGAATGAATGAATACTATATACACCATTTCAGTCTCAGTCTGACATGCAAGATATTCTACATCCTCTGCGCTCCTTTTTCACATCCTGACATTTGTTTTGGTCCTTGTGTTGTGCCTAAGACTGGATCAAACCTTTTCACAAACTAATTAAAACTCTCATCATCCATTGGGAGGTTTCTTTTCATTTCAATGAATGATCAGAGAAATGAGGGAAGGGCTTATACAAGACACAAAGTGAATGGGGGACAGGGAGACGAGAAAGGAGGAACAAAAAGAGGGAGAGAGTGAGCAAATGTATTCAATTGGGCAATAAGCAATGAAACTAACCAAAATAAATAGTTAAGAGAAAAATGATAATAATACATCAAAATGATCTTTACAAAATCTATCTATAATAAATCATCTATATAATGATAAAATAAAACGTGAAGATTATGATTAAGATTATTATAATGTTCTAATGCATGATCCCAAACCATGGATTTACCACTCTGAGTTTAGACGTTCAGCTAGATTTTTGTGAAGATTTTGTTATGGACGTAAAGTGATTTTTATTTACAAAAACAAAAGAAAGCGGCCAGTGGAGACAGGGAGCTGGCTGGCAAGATGTTCAGACCTTAAAACAAGACAAACAAATGGTAAGCAAAAGATACTAAAGGGAAGTCTGACAAACTCTCGAGGTGACACTGACTTGTGACGTGAGATGCTCTGACAGAGAAGTAGAGTCTGAACCAGAGTTTTAAGTAGAGGGGGACGAGTGAATATGATGCAGGAGCGAGCCATGCCCCCTGAAAAATCGAAAGGGAGGAGTGACCGATGTATCTAAAAAAAACTCACACAATTATCCCATAATGCACTGGAGGGCGCTAGAGGCAACAGAACCATAGAACTACTGATAAGATATGATGAACCTTTTTTGGAAATTTCAATGTCATAGTCTCACACATTGCAACAGAACAACAGGAGAAATAAGAGCACTCAGGTCATGCACACATCATTTTCGGAGAATAATATCATGATGTATTCTATTTGTACGGATATTATTGGATGTGGATTAGGCATTATCAGGGCTAAAGTTTATTGTTAAGAGCATTTTTGCTAACTTACAGCTGTTAGCTTTTAGCCAGTTGCTTATAGTTATTAGCATTTGTACAAAACAGATAGAATGAGAACTCTTTTGGGGACATTATTCACACATTTTCACAGGAAGACACCTCCGCTGTTTTGAGGCTTTTGTGAAAAACTCGGCCCCTGTCACCGGGACACGAAAGGTCAATGCTCGAAGAATGACGATTTTTAAACGTACTTTCAGACGTTCAACCTGTTCTGTTGTTGACGCCTGCTCCCTCTGAACTCTGTGAGCCCTGGCCTCACATACAGCCTCACGTGTTATTGTCGTCCAACAGGGATTGTACACAGAACTGCTTCAGCCAAAGTGTGGCAGGGTTGGCAAAGTTGAGGTACCTTTCATGAGAACGTGCTCGTAAAAAAAAAAGAAACATCCGTGTGTTAAATGTTGTGAACAAATCCAACCACAACTTTCTGTCTTCAACTTTTTAGAAATGGTGTTATCGTTTGCATACGTGTAAGAAAGAGCCCTGAGAGTCACTATCTGGCATTATAGTCTTGCAGCTGATTGGCTGAGTGAGGGCTGGTTCTCTGCTTTTCACTTTTCAGTTGGAAAAAGCTGATCTAAAGATGTGAAAAAGACCAAAAAAACCATGAATGAGAAAACTAGTGATGGAACCAAACTGTTTAGCGCGAGGAACTAGTTAGATGGATTCTATGACACAGTTTTATTGTTGTGGTTTGAGAGTTATCTGTATTTAAACCTGATCTTTCCTCATGGGGCCTGTTCCAAATCCTGTTTTACATTTATGTAAAGATGCCGTTGACTTTCACAGTTACAGTACACATCGTCACTTTAACGAGAGAGCTCTATGACTATTGATAATTAAACATATTTTGTTTATTTTCTGATAGTTTGGATTTCAAGCAGTTTGAGCCGGATAAAAGATCTGTTTCACAATGTACTTTAATGTATTTTTTCTTAATGCACACGCAGAATATGTGACGTGTTTAGGAATTTCTGTCAAAATCTATGAAAGGAAATGGTCTTATTTATTGATTTTTCCACCAGCTGCTTGTTTTTATACCAAGATAAGTCATGTGTTAATTACCATTCACAACCTGTAGAGCATATTCAACACCCACCACTATGATGATCACAGTCAATACATTGTCATAGCAACTACTCGTCCTAACAACCGCCTCACGCCCACGAGCATCCAACAGCAACCGTTACCAGGCAACCCCCCTCCTCCCTCCCTACTCCCTCCGTTTCCTCTATTTAAGGCGGCGAGGAGGAGGAATGATAAATGATACTGAAAAGTAAAAAATACAACACAAACCCTCTCAAACGCACTACGGCCCCGAATTTTAGGCGTATTGTTTACACACCCAGGCAGAGATTGGACACCATAGACGCCATATTGTCTTATTTTAAAGTTGTTATGACAAGGTAAACTACTCTTCAGACGTGATTGAGGCAAGGTCAGGCAAGTTTATTTGTCTAGCACTGTTTATACACAAATAACTCACAGTGCTGAACAAAACAAGAAGAGAAACAACAAGGTGTTAAAAAAATAAAATCACAGTGACATCTATGAATGCCTGGAGTCTTCTGTGGTAGTTGTGTAGTGAGGCTCATTCTTCCTGGCAAAACAGTTCTTGTAAATTCCAGTTTGATTTTCCCTCGGCTCGGTACAGGTCCGCGGACCGGGGGTTGGGGACCACTGCAATAAAGGGCTGTGTGCAGTAGAGAAGGGTGTAAAAGAGGGCTGTGTGTAATAGATGTGGATTATTAGTGCAATAGTTTTTGATATTGAGGGTTACTTTTTGTTTGCTTCTTAAAATGAAAACTTTAAATTACAGCTTTCTTCTATTCGTTTTTTGTCAATCCAACCATGCATTTTCTTCTGCTTTACCCATTGCCGGGTCGCAGAAGCAGCAGTCTGAACAGAGACACCCAGACTTCCCCATCCACACGCATCTACTCCATGTTTTTCTTTTACATATCTAAGACACACACACACACACACACACAAAATACTTACATTTCTGGAGTTATTGAGTGAAATAGACACTGCATATTTACACAGATACTTTACTATGTACAAAATATTGTTAATATTACATGTCAGTTCATATATAATTATGCATAGAGAGCTTGGGGGAGAATATTGATTATGTTTATTAGCCATAGTTGTGTGTGCTTTGGGTGATATAGGAAAGCATAAAACATGATATATTTTGTGAAATGGATGTTGCTTGATGGATATAGGCCTTCGCTTTCCGGTACTTGTGAGTGCATTCTTGCTCTGAACATGTCGGACTGTATGACTCCTTTGCTAAATAATGGACTTGTCAAAAGCGCAGGAAAAATCAGCCACGGGATATCCTGTCAACAGACCGCATTGTACACGCGCTATTCTGCTCTGTGTCCAGTCACAGCAAAACATGACTCTTAATGTTTTGTTTTGTAGAGTCTCATTTGGCCTAAAGAATAGAAGTGTATGTAATCCTACAGGTTAATCATAGAGTTAACTTTAGCTTCATGTTTTATTCCCACAAGCCTGTTATGCAGAGGTCAGCTGGGCACTGCTGAGTAAAGGGGTGCGGCTTACACAAGGAGGAGACGTAGGCTGGAGTTTTTGACTTTTGCTGCTCTCACAACCACACACGCTTCGAAACGGACTATTTGTGGCTTGTATCTAAAACCGGACATTTTTGGGGTTTTTTTTTTTGACCAATTTTTGTTATATTTTTCCGGTCTTATCCGATAGGCTTCCAAAGTGAAACGAAGGTGACGGAGTTTGACAGAATGTGATAATTGTTTTGCGGCGCTCAGGAGGCTTCAAGTGCTATTTACACCTGCTGTTGCCATCACAACCAGGTCTTTCCTGTCAGAGCTGCGTTGCGGCTTTGTTCCAAGTGAATTTTAGCCAAATAACTCTTCAAATGGCTCCAGTAACTCAGTGTGACAAGTAAAAAAAAATAGTGAAAGTATTCTAACAAAGAGATGCTACATCAATGTGCAAAATATAATGTGGAGTATAATGACAAAGACTAGAATCACAGTCTTTATCTTTGAAGTAGGAGTTCTTTATAAAGATTTGCATTATTAGGCTGTTTCAATGTTAATTATTTCTATGGAAAAACTGCAAAGTGAGGGATTGAGCAAATTTGCTGAGGAATCAGGTATTGACTTTGACATTAAAGCCAGATCAAACTTAACTAAGTTCTTTCATTATTTTTGTTTTATTAATAACTGAATATTCAAGTCTTTTGAGTATAGTATTGATTGAAAGGTTACCTCTTCATCAACAGTCCTAGTATAGTTTGAGTAATACACGGGTGAACTTTTATTCTTATAATGGACTCTATAAAATGGCTCATCCCTCACCGCTCCAAACTGTACATGTAAGTGTGGGATCCTCTCTGCTGCAGACCTGAGCTTCTGTGAACTTCTCTGACCGAGTGTTTGTCTCTGCAGTGTGGAAGCAGACTCCCAGTGTCCAGACCCCGGTGCTCACAAAGAGACCTCCTTCATCCAGTCTCCGTACCTGCGCAGCTCTGAGCGCTTCACCGACAGCTCGGCTCCAGGCTCCAGGGGCCCATGTGTGTCCAGCTCCAACTCCGCCAGCTTGGCCTGGGCACTGCGCACTCGGCACCAACCGGCCAGTTTGGCGCTGCGCAAGCAAGAGGAGGAAGAGAACAAGAGATGCAAGGCTCTCTCCGACAGTTATGAGCTCTCAACGGATCTGCAGGACAAAAAGGTACATGACTCTGTTTATGAAGCACAAAGAACTGAATTCCATTGAACAAGACACATGTAAACCTCCCAGACCATTTGGAATAACTGGACTTAACTGTTTATTGCACGTTCCCTGGCATTTACAGGAACCTCATCAACTCGATCCTATTGAGACACGGCCAACCAAAGTACTTAAGAGCAAAGTGAAAAACTAAGCTTATATCAGGAATGCATGTAGTCATAGTACTCACTTATTGTGTTCACTTGTGTTTTTGTGTTTCATTGTTTGTTTTTGGTTTTGTTATATAAGGCAGAAACAAGAAACATGATGCATGCACTACGGAAGGAAACAACTTGTAGTTTAGCCTGTGTGAAAATAAAAGTAAACAAGAGTTTGTGTGATTACGTTGGCCAAGTGTGCTTGCATGAATGGATATGATTTTTGCAAAGACTGGTTTGTTTGCATACTCTGTATTCTTTTACTTTGTAAACACACTCATGGTTGAGATGATGGGCTCTGTTACAGGTGGAAATGTTGGAGAGAAAGTACGGCGGCTCCTTTGTAAGCCGCAGAGCTGCCCGCACCATTCAGACAGCCTTCAGACAGTATCGTATGAACAAGAACTTTGAGCGCCTCCGAAGCTCTGCCTCTGAGAGCCGCATGACCCGGCGCATCATTCTGTCCAACATGAGACTGCAGTACTCCTTTGACGAACGCCAGCCACAGCAACAGGCTCAAACACAGACCAGCTTCACCCACAGTGTGGCCATCGGCCCCCCTCACTCCCCAGACACTGACCGGCCTGGAGACTACACTCACCTGGAGGATTCTTTCTCCAAGCAGGTACTGGAACACTCTTCTTGTACACTTGTTACACGTGTCGGTCGGTAAATGCAGATGGGGTTCTAACTGCTGGCTCTTCTGCTTGTCCAGGTGAAGTCTCTGGCTGATTCTATAGACGACGCTCTTACCTGCCGCACCGGTCGCAATGACTCCCAGGAGGGCAGGGGGCTGAGCGAGGACTTTGGGGAGTGTATGTGGAGCAGCAGCAGTAACCCGTCCTCTCAGAGGGGGCTGGGGGACAGAGCCAGGGGCCCAGGGGGAGGCCTGAGTATGCACGGAGACAGCACTGCCACCTCGTACAGTGATGTCACTCTCTACATGGATGATGGCATGCCCTCCTCACCTCTGTCCCTGGACCGAGCTCCCAGCAGCACAGACACAGAGTACTGGGGTCCTGGCACAGGGGTGGGGGGCCGAGAGGACAGCAGGGACACAGAGGGGGGAGGCAGCAGTAACAGCCGCCGCAGTACGCCCTGCACAGAGTGTCGGGACTACAGGCTGAGAGGAGCTCACCTGCCTCTGCTCACCATCGAGCCGCCCAGCGACAGCTCTGTGGACATGAGCGACCGCTCCGACCGCGGCTCTCTGAGCCGTCAGCTGGTCTACGAGCAGGAGTCTGGGGTTGGAGGATCCCCCCAGGGAACTCTCAAACACTCTCCAAGCTCAGGGACCAGGCCCTCGTCTACGGCCGCTGCTCAGGGGCAGACCAGGCCCTCCGGTCGGGCTATCCCCACACACATCCCTCACCAGGTAGTGGCCCATCACCACCATCACCACCCCATCCACCACCACCAGTACCCCGACACTCCCTCCTCCTCTTCCTCTCCTCAACAGCCTCCCACCACTCCGCTGTCCTCCTCCTCCTCCACTGTGCTGCCCCCTGGTGTCTTGGAGCAGCCCTGTTGCTCAGATGGGGACAATGACTCGCTAAACTCCACCACAAACTCCAATGAGACCGTGAACTGCAGCTCCGGCTCCTCGTCCCAGGACAGCCTGCGTGAGCCCCTCCCACCTCTGGGCAAACAGACCTATCAGAGAGAGAGCCGCCACAGCTGGGACTCTCCGCCTTTCAACAGTGACGTTGTTCAGAGAAGGCAGTATCGCATCGGCCTCAATCTGTTCAACAAGTAATATTGTCACCATATTTCACCACTTTTGGAAAACAATATTTCTGTAATGTTGTGTTGTACTTCTACAGGAAACCAGAGAAAGGGATCCAGTACCTCATAGAAAGGGGGTTTGTATCTGACACTCCAGTTGGCATTGCACGCTTTATTCTGGAGCGGAAAGGCCTGAGTCGACAAATGATTGGAGAGTTTTTAGGAAATCGGCAAAAACAGTTCAACAAAGATGTTTTAGAGTGAGTATGCACCATTGTACAAAGGAATAGTGAGATAGATAAGACATGCGCAGAGGTTATCTTACAGCAGCCTTAGCTTCTCTGACCTTTCCTCCCACACACTCCCAATGATGTAATGACATGACTTATGGTCCAAACGCTGTGTACCAGTGTTGCTGCTCTCAGGGGGAGGCTGCAAGGTGAACGTGCCCTCTGTCTTACAGCTGTGTGGTGGACGAGATGGATTTCTCAGGGATGGACCTGGACGATGCGCTGAGGAAGTTCCAAGCTCAGATCAAAGTTCAAGGAGAAGCCCAGAAAGTGGAACGGCTCATAGAAGCATTTAGGTGCGTGTTGTACTTGGGGTTTCTATCACGTATCCATAATCTATGTTTTTGTGTCATTTTTATATTTGTCATGATCATATACAGTTATCAATGATATACAGTTATGAAGATTGTGATTAATGATGCATTCAAGGTGGTCAGATATTGTATGACCACCTATTTGTCTAAACACATACATAATATCCCTAGCTTACAAATAAAAATCATAAAAACAGATCAGTATAGAGACTAATAATAAAACATGAACATGAAATATGGAACAAAAAGAATACAGAAAATGTTACTTTTAATAGTCCAACTTGCCTGACCATACACCATTCTATAATAAGGAGTTGTAGTAGTAAAACTTTTCATTTCAAACATGCAAAATAAACAGAAATAATCAGAATGATGTCATGTTGTGTAAGACCAGAGCACCTGTATTTGTCGCACAGTGCAGAAATGCATCAGAGCACATAATAATTGGACAGTGAGAATGAAAAGAGCTTCTTCACAACATAATAACAGCAATAACATGATAAATATCTGAATATTTATAGACTAAATAAACTAAATGTCATTCATCTCAGCAGAGGTATAGTACTAGAACTATAGATGGGAAAAAAGTAGCTTATGTAAAATGCCAGAAAGAGTAATATTGTTTTTTTTGTTGTTGCTTTTTTCATATTTAATTTTTACCATATTTAGATGTGTTTGAATCTGAGACCCACACATTGCAAACATGAATATGAGACTTAATACATATTTGTTTACTTCTGTGCACTGATTATAACCTTTTGCTATATTATTTTCTATACACTTTGATAATTTACATAGTATTTGTTGTCTCTGGTTTCATTTAGATATGTATGGTGCTTTTTTTGTTTGTGAATTTTGTTATAAATGTTTATTTTTCCAAACATAAGAGCCAAAACCAGCTAAATTTCAACTAACAAACTGGCAACCCAAATGAAAGACTCATTCTCACTGGGCTAACCAAAACCTTTCACTCTCTTCACAATTGGAAAAGTACCTGACATCTACTTTAATATGTCTAAAAATCAAATCTGACGTTACATTCATGTTTTCCATCTTACAAATATTACAAACGTGTTTCTTGTTGCCTCTCAGTCAGAGATACTGCGTGTGCAACCCCACACTCGTGCGGCAGTTCCAAAACCCCGACACCATCTTCATCCTCGCCTTCGCCATCATCCTCCTCAACACCGACATGTACAGTCCCAACGTGAAAGCCGAGAGGAAGATGAAGCTGGACGACTTCATCAAGAACCTCAGAGGTGACCGATAACTACTGCCTGCATCTGTCCTCCGCAGATTCAGCCTGTGCCCAGTTCATCTGTTTCAATGCTTTCTTCCGAAGGTGTAGACAATGGTCAGGACATCCCCAGAGACTTGCTTGTTGGAATCTACCAGCGGATACAGAAATGGGAACTGCGGACCAACGATGACCATGTGTCCCAAGTGCAAGCTGTGGAAAGAGTCATAGTGGGAAAAAAGCCAGTGCGCATAGTAGCTCCCTCAGTACTTTGCAAATGCCATTGGTAGACAGCAACAGACAGTCATCTTTTTAACACATTTATTTCTATTTGAGGTGGCACTAAACTTATATATGTTTTATTATTGAACGAATTGAGCTATTTTGACTCCAGCAAATACTATTATTTGTGATTGAAAAAGCTACCAGCGCAGAGCCAGAATGAAATGTTGTGCTAATGATTGTGTTATGTTTTCTGTAGGCCATGTTGGGACACATATACATATATATAACAGACTAACAGCATTTGGACTAAAAGTAAACGCTGTTCATAAAAACATTGACCCGACATCTCGACAGACACACCCGAAAAAGCCCACAGACAACGTCAATCAATCAATCTTTGTTCATAGAGCGCTTTTCCTACACAGGGAAACACAGTCCACATCACACCAGACACAATTCATCACATAAAACAACAA
>JAPMNZ010918133.1:0-11946 GCA_029875035.1 Pomatoschistus microps
TTGGCTCGCACACCCAGTGGTTCGACTCGAAAAGGGTTGGCGGGAGCGGTACAAGATGTATTCTCGAGTGTTTGTGAACTCACAAATTCCGCGAGAATTCAGCTTGCAGGCAAGGTTAGGTGTGTTTTGCCGACAACATAAAGTGTGATTCTTGAATGTCCAAAATGTTATTGGTATAGCACCACACTGTGGCGGCGAGGGTCAGAACAGATCAGGTAGTTGTCCCCTGTGGGAAACGCATCCCCTCCTTTGCCTTTTATCATATTTTAAGAAGATTTAAGATTTCAAATTCAGATTCAGATTCAGATTCAGATTCATTTATTTGCCATTTGCAGTAAAACCACATTGATACAGTACTATCTGGATTACAATCCGCTATTTTTGCGACCAATGTATGCATTTCTATTTAGTTAGAGCTCCCCCTGGGGGAAGGTGGGATTTGGACACATCTCTATCAGCTGCTTATTGCCAGAGCTGATGACGTAGCACACATTCCTGCTCCAGTGTGTTTATGTGAACAGAAGAGAGTTGACATGAGGAAGTGCACATGACTTTTTTATGTGATTAGTACTATTTGTTTTTTATTGGTTTATGAACTCCAAGTTTTAGGAGGAATGTTAGTCTCAAAATAGATTGGATTTAGTGCATGATCATCACAGTGCAGTGCAGTGTTATTAGATTATGTCGTGTCCGGTTGAAACATTGTTTAGCTGTTGTGTGGAGTGAGAGGAAAAATGCGCACAACAAATGAAAAGTGCTTTGTGACCAGCTGTGAAAGTTCCTGTATTAATAGATATTACTTTCTTACTTTCTGTAAAGTTAGAACAATGCTTAAACAGGGAGAGCATATTATGGAGTTTTATTGCGAATGTTACACTGACTTATTCATAATGACCAAAACAATGGACAAAGAAGCAAGTTGGTTATCGCAACATTTGGGTGTTTTTTTTGCCCAGTCAGGTAGGCACTGGGCACAAACCTATGTATGACCATGGTATAAACAATGGTTTGAGTCAAATCTCTAACAAATGAATACGAGTGCCATGATAAAACTAAAGAAGGATGAAAGAGATTGTATTTTGAGAAAGTGTAGCAGCTTTATGTGAAAAGTGGAAAGCTGAGAGGATCTCCTTTTTCTGCTGCTTCTCTGAATCTTATGAATGAACAAGTGTTTCATGTGGAAATTGTTATTCTAGCCACATACATAAGTGTTTCAGGGCTGTTATGGAAAAGTAATTACCAAGGCGGGGGACATCTGTCAGAGCACTGGGGGTTTCCCATAATGCCAACTTTCTTTTAGGGAAGTGCTTAAAAACAACATGGAAACAAACACATATGAACTAACAACAGTCCTTAATGCTCTCGATTATTTCACCCATAAATCTAATGAGCGGTAAATTCACCAACTTTGTCATGTCTAATAGTCCAATTCTATTTCTTGTACAGCCCCAAGTTACAACAGCAGTCGCCTCGGAGGACTTTATAAAGTTGTCGATTCACCAAAAACAGATCAGAGAATCAACAGGACATAGGAAATTCATTAATAACAAATACATCAGAGTAAGTGGTCCATAGGGATCTGGATGACCAATGTCCATATCTTTAATGTCCTGGATCATCACTATCCTTAGACGCTCCCATCTCTGTGTGGAGTGAGAGGACAAGTGCCGAAAATAATAACAATTGTAAACCGCTTTGTGACTCTGGTCTGTGAAAGGCGGTATATAAATAAAGATTACTTACTTACTTACTTACTAGGCACTCCTGCCCCAGAAAGGAATTATTGAAAAAATAAATATATTCAAATTTTAACATTTTATACCTCAACCATCTAAATTAAAAGTGTAATTCATATGATCCGAGAATACGATAAGCACTTATTGTACCTACAGCGAAGACGTTTCAAATACAAATCCTATGCAGCAAACAAATGTGTGACTGTGACTACAATTGATATATTTTCCAGTTTTTCTATTTTTGGAACATGTGTGTAAGCCTCATGAGGTGCTATTTGCCCTCACTGCATTCTATAAATAAACCAGCACCTAAAGGAAACATCGCTGCTGCAGGTCCGGATCTAGCATTGAGCGAATGGTGGGAACCATGAGGACAGCAGGACATTGACTGATGAGAGGAGCAGAGGTTTTCCCCATTTACAGAAACATCCGCTGAAATCTGTGAGACGTGGGCTCCCAGGATTGAGCAGAACATCAACACGTCATCAATTAACACATTAATCTATTGATCATTTATGTGTATATGTCATGGTAATGGCCCACATTATCTTTTAGTTCTTTCTTTTGCAGGCCTCTCTTTTTTTCATATTAAGCCATTTTATAATTGATTTGGGAACTAAGATTTCGTTTTTGTGGGGGAAAAAAGAGCACTTGTTGGTTTGTTTAGTGCTTATCAGAAGAAAAGTGTCATGTAACCATAGACTGTAGATTGACAATGCTAACCTGCTAACTCAAGCCCAATAGGGAAGTTTTCCCAAACTCTGATTGACTTACATTGAAAAGTAAACTCCTCTAGCTCTGGAACCATCCGTTCACACTCATCATTTTGGACTTAAAAAACCTGCACTCTCTGTGATCCTGGTGTCTATAAGTGGAATTGTCTTAGTAAACCCAGATATGAGCCATTCAAGGATTGATCAATCAAATGGCCTCATTCTCAGGGGAAAGTCCAGCTTGCCTTAGCAACCATCTTAGCAACACGTCTGCCCATATAAGTTTTGGTTCCAGCGAGATTCTGCATTCAGCAAACAGGACCGTGCATTTCAGACCTGCGCCTGCACTGGGGCCCTACACATTATGTTTAGACCAAAACTGGCGCCTTGTCATATAGTCAAGTCTAACAGTGTCAATCAAGTTTTATTCACTCATGCAACAGTTTGAGCTTCAACAAGTTTGTTCACAAAACGCACTGTCAACTCAATATACAATCACTGTGAATTCTCAGAGCTTGCAGCCAGCTTTGCAGTGGCAGAGATATCAAGTTGGCTTGTGTCTATCTTTCCTTGAAAAGTTGAATGGTTCCGTTGTAACTATCTACCAAATCAACATTTGTCTCCTTCAGTCATTGTGGGTTGAAACAACTAAAACAACTTGTTGCGCTACTCATATGAACAATTTCAGTTTTTTCTGTATATGCATGACATATTTGTTCTGTTTATGGTATAAGACAATGTCTCGCTATATCACATATCCAATCAAATGACACGGTACGCCAGGTAGCGGCCCACAGACTGTAAATGTGAAGCCAACTTGATTGGTTAATGTTACAGATTTGTTTTCATTCACTTAAGACTAAACTGTGGGCTATACCGAAAGGCAGAGTTTGGACCTTGGCAATGAGGGCTGAATAATGACTAGACCTGAGGCTGGAAGCTGCATGAACGACTTAGGAAAACTATGGAATGACGAGATCGACTATGGGGAATGATCTAATTCATATTTATGTAACTATAACTAAACTATTACACAAACCTGAAACATTGGGAAATTTGAGAGTTGGTTTGGGCATTGGGCAACGTTGTTGTGATCCCAAATACAATTTCAGAAGAACAAAAGTTCTATTATATGCTAATCAGTAGTGATTAAATGGAATTTATGTTTAGCTCTTAACTAGCTGAGATCCGTGTAAACATTTGTAAAAGCGAACTCCGCGGTGGCATTTCTAATGAGCCACATAAAAGGGGTTTTACCTACATGGAAGAGTATTAGGAGTATACCGTCAGAGCCGGAGTTGTTCTGCTCTCCTCATATTGGTTTGCACCTTAACTGCCAGATGTGGGGGCTCTCTTTCTATCCACTTTTTATCTTTGATTACTGGAATTGGCACTGAGGCCCAGAAGAACACAGCAAGTTTCAAAACCCAGGAGGCCACGTAAAAGGTACCCACTCGCCAAACCCATTAACCCTGTCATAACAAGGGGCCAAGGGAGGGGGCTCCACTGCCTCAACTTTACACACAACTTCTAATTAATGCAGAAATAGTGGCCTGCTCCTTGAAATACAGTGCACAGTAAAGGCTCATAATGGTATCCAATGGTATAAAGTAAAAGTATGAGCAGCCACTGGCCAATGAAAACAGTTTGCCTCATGTTCAAATCAGAACCACATGACGATGGAAAAGAAACTGTCGAGCTGTAATAACGAGGAGCTTTCACTTCCTGTTGGCTGATTGGAGCGTTGGCCTCTGGGGATGTAGGTAGTTCGGGGTCTTACTACCAATAAGCACGGTGCTAAAGTCACACTAACCAGACAAGAACAAACTGATACATGATGTGAGCCGCTGCTTCCACTGCGTTTGCAATCCACGTCTGGAGTTTACTGCATACGATTGTTCATACATGTACAAATAAATACTAGTCTTAAAGTTTATGATACAATGTATTTTGTAGAAGTAAAACTTTATCCCAATTCAGTCCCTCAGCTGATGTGGGCGCACGGCGGGGCAGTATGAGCTGTCGCCTCTCAGAAAGAAGGTCTTGGGTTCGACACAAAGCCTGTCTGAGTGTAGTTTGCATGTTCTCCTGGTGTTAGCAGTTTCCCCCAAGATTTGCAAAGGGACTTTGGAGGAAAACTATCCTACTATGAACCACCCTTTTTTGATAATGTAGCCAAATGTACTATTGCAAACTAGTGTACACATCCACAGAATCCCCAAAGACTATCTAACAATTTCGGTAAAATTTCTAGCCTTTTCAACAATGTCCAGGCTGTGAAACGGCCTGTGTAGTACTTCTATGGGAATGGGCCTGAGAGTTTAAGGGGTTCAATAAAATGTAATGCGTTTCATAAAATATAACTTTAATTCATCGAATGAGTGAGTTATCCATCGTTTTCTAGTCGTTCTTACATCATTTCACACAGAGTTTTGTAATCATCAATTATCATTTTAGCACAATGCACCATTCAGACCCTGGATGTTGTGCAGATATTCATTTCTGAGATTCTGATACTGATATTTCTGATTCCAGTGATCTTATAATTGTCGAGAAATAAGGACATAAAAAGAGTCACATGTATACTCACTTGAGAGGAGTCCATGACCAGCTGTTCATTTTTATAATCTACTATATTTGAATATATCTGAGCAGGAAAACTGGAGGTCCACTGAGAAAAATATCCGGCTGATGTACAGCATGTGGCAGCCAGAGGTTTAGCCCATCATGGTCATCCCAGACCACCTTTCAGCACTGTGGAGTAAAAACAGTCCATTTTAAAACAATCCAGTCCCATTGCTCTCGCTGAAGACACAACATCTGAAATAGTTATATGTTTAGTGAGGTTCGGAAAGTACCATTATTGAACCAGTATCAGTACTACGGACATCAATGACATCATGTGTGACTGATGTGAGACACAACAAGGCTGGACAATTTAATAACATCGGTCCATATACTGATGACAATGCACTAGTTATAGACTATTTGGAAACAGCAGGCAAGAGATGCTCAGCTCTTGCTCAGCTCTTATACGACAAATCAAAAAGGCGAGGCAAGTTTATTTGTATAGTACAGTTCATACAAGACAACTCAAAGTGCTTAACAAAACAAGAAAAGACACCTTGAAATCACACCTTAAAATCCTAAATAAACACAGTACATTAAAAATAGTGAAGATTGTGCAGCCAAACAAAACTGTTTTTAAACTGGATTTGAACAAAGTCAGAGTAGATGCCTGTCTCACAAAAACTACACTAAGTTTTCAGTAGATTCGTGCCGTTCTCAGCAGAAATCCTCTCTTTGCCTGAGCGTTCCACAGTTTGGGATCAGCCGTGGAGGGCGCTCTGTACTGTATACGCCTAGTTTATTTCAGAATGACATTTCAGAAACAAATAGGAAGACAGCAGAATAGTAATAGTTTAGAAACATGTAAGAAGATGATAATAAAAAATAATTCTAAAACCCAGTCCAATGAAGACAATACATGAGCGATGTGGTCGTTCCAACTTGCTCCTGAAATTAGATTTGTTGACGTGTTTTGAACCCTCTGCTTACTGGATTAGATACAAAAATATGACTGTAATCCAGGAGGAGCAATTATTATGATTACATGAATGTCACAGTGGGCACAGATTCCCTAGTTATAACTTGAATGTTCACTCCTTGAAGAAAGCAATGTATTCCTTTTACTTTTGGGGATTTTATGAGATGTAGGCGCACTAATAACACAAAACATTAGTTTTTGGTTTTTTAACCCCTTGTTTTTTTTAAATCATAGGCCTTTACCAATTGGTTAAAATGCAGTCTGATGGTAAAAGTCCCTGAAATCAAGTGAGATGCTCCAAAAAGGTATATTTCAGTTCCATGCATGTTTGGTGATCAGGATTGAGGAAACCATCAAAAAGTTATACAGGTTTTAACCATTTCTAATTTCTAATCCTAACCTCAATAAATAGGGAGCTATACACATTCACTGCACTTTAACTATTAAGCGCACCTGTATAGAAAGCATCTCATCTCATCACCCAGAGATCCTTACCCTCAGCCTGTAGGACCATTACAGTCGTAGAAGTCAAGCAGAAAAGGATACTCATAAATAGCTTAACAGTTTTAAAATTGATTTGATTCGGGCTATGCTTTATGTCCTGCTCAGCCTCGTGTGCTCTCTATGTGTGGGAGTCCAGAGCATCAGATGAAGAGACTAATGTGAAAAACAGCGGCGTGGGTGGATTTTGGACGTCTGTTGCGGCAGATCAAAATTAAAAGGGGTCAACAGATCATCAGCGAATCTGCACAATGTCTAACCAAACACTCAGGGGTCTCAGCAACAGCAAAGACACTGAGCATTTCCCTTTGTGCTTCTTCATATTTTACGTGTTTTGGCTTTGAAATATGACCAGGCCAGCTTCAGTATCTCGGACGATGACATAATTGATTGGTACAAAGCAAAATAAATTCAGAATGCTGTCGTCTCTATTGGCTCACTTAGAAATGAATAGCTCTCTGTGAAGTCAAGCAACATGGAGTTTAAAGCTGGGGTACCTCACTTTTTTCCAATTCAATTTCAATTAGATGTTTTTTTGTTTTGCCCCGAAATCACAGCATCAGTCGTCTCGGAGGACTTTACAAAGTGGTTGATTCGCAATCATCAGAGAATCATACAGTTTGAACACAGGACATGCAAAAGTAACAAAAACAGGCGCCATAATCAGAGCCATTGGTTCACAGAGAGTGGAATGACCGATGTTCATAAATGTTCTTATACGTCTCGGTTCATCACAGTCTTTGGATTCTCCTGCATCGATACAGAACTAAAATAACAATAATAATAACACAGTGGGGGAAAAAAAGTAAAAGTAAAACGTTATGAACACATCAGACCACAACATGCTGTCTTCATCTGATTAGATTTAGTTTTTTTATTATATTAGACTATAGTTCAAAAGTCCATCTATTCTGTAGTTCACCTTTCACACAATGTGAAACTAATGAGACTCATTACACGTAAAGTGAGGTCTATCAAGCCTTTGTTTATCATAATGTTGACAAATGGCTCACAGCGGTTAAAACTCTGAATACAATGTCTGAAAATAATTCTCTTGAAAATGGACTGCGAACCCAAAATCATCCAAATTAGAACCAACAAAGGCACACGTCACTTTGCTGGTAATGAGTCTATTTCATGTAGCGATATCACATTTTAAACTTTGGTGCACACTGGGGAAGTCTTGCACAGTTTTTCCAATGTGGTTTTACTGTAATTGGCAAATAAATTCTGTTTTTTTTTTTTGTATTCTAATTTTTAGAGTTTCACCTGTTAGAAAAAGCCACATGAGTCACTATTAGACGCTTCGGCTGATTGGTTGAGTGACGGTCGCCCTCTATATGTCACTTTTCTGCTGATTCTGAAGACATGAAAAAAACATTTACGTAAAAGCTAGTGATGGAACCAAACTATTTTGAGAGCCACAAACTAGTTAATCAATCAATCTTTATTTGTAGAGCGCCATTCTTTCACTTTGCAACACAAAGCGCTCACAGTCCACTTCACACAAGGCACAAATCATCACATAAAACAAGCACCAGAATCACCGTTAAAAACAGAAGTAGTAGATCAGATTCACATTCATTTTATCATTAGCCATAAAAACCACTTAAATTAATTAGCAAAAGCCCCCAGAGTGCACAAGACAAGTACATCGACAAAAACAAGGTTAAAAGAACAGGAAGAAGTACATAGTTAGCTGTTCTTTGTAATTACATAGGTTATTCATTGTGGTTTGAAAGTTGGGTACCTCAGCTTTAAGTCCTCTGCTGAAACACGAGCTGTGCATTTCAGACTAAAGCAGATGCCGATATTACCCCCACTACCGGTCATCATCTCTGATCCTCTCCCTCTTTAACCTGCAGCACATGGTTTTTCCAGTGTTATACTCTGTCCAGAAGAGTGTTTGATCTCGTTCATCTACGCGTGTCAATGTCGGCCCACACTTTCCCCCTGCCACTGTCCAAGCCGCTGTCTCACGTTGCTTCTCAGAGTGACTTAAACCAGATGAGGTAAGCCGCTCCTACAATCAGCCTTGAATATTACACTCACTGCTAAACGTGTGTCCACAACAATGCCAGACTTTATATGAAGTATGGGTTGCCATTTATTTTGCATTAGCACTGGCCAGCTGGAGTTAGTCTGCTCGTGGCACTCCAGGTCTCAGTTGGCTCCTCGGGATGAAAAAAGCAGAGCCCAGCGAAGATTTATTGGTTCTGCTGGAGACATTGTCTGTTCCATTGGCTATAATCAGGTCATCTTTCATATATGTGTAGTGTATGTTAAAAAAACTACTTAAAAGTTTCAAACTCATTTTTTGCCCATACCCAACCAACTATTTTTAAAGCACTTAAAAAAATCCATTCTAGCTGACCATAGAGCTGTGCACACCACATGGAATCTAAATATGCAACATTATGCACCAAGCATAGTATTAAAACAGTGAAATATACACGAAGATACCATGGAACTTGGTCAGCGTCAAAATCAAGTGGAAAATGTTTTAATATGATGAGATGTGTTTGCACAGTATTAAATGGCAGCAACATTAATTTGGGTTTCATATTTACAGGCGTCTCATTTCCTATTATCATCAGAATTCCTTTACTGCCATTGTGATGGATGGATGGATGGATGGATGGATACTTCATTGATCCCCCGTAGGAGAAATGCAAACCAGGAATTTTCTTTGGTTAATCATGCAAAATTTCATAAAATTCTTCCCTCTCTGTAGAGCGCTTCAAATCACAGCTAAAGACACATTTCTTTGCCCATCCATCCATCCATCCATATTTTCTTCCCTTTGCTCTGGCCTTGAATTCAAGCTAAAACGGAAACTCTTATGAGAGCAGACCAGTATTTTATTTGTGACCTTTTTTGTCTGGAAAGCACTTTGTGTCAGTCACGCCTGTTTAAAAAAAAATATATGTGCTATTAAAATAAACTTAACCATGACCTAAAAATCTTTTACTACACACAAACACACCCCCTCTCATTCACATAATTTGAAGTCACTAACCATAAAATCAATACACATTTCATACAGCAGTTCATTAACACAATATTCTCATACATTCATTCATTCATTCGTTTTCTACCCCTTTATTATTCAATTTCTGGGTCGGGGGTGGTGGCAATGAGAGCTGCACCCAATGCTCATAGCACCAGTCCCCAGTCTGATAGATAAATAAAATAATACAGGAGTTTAGAGGCAAACATAGACCTCACAGTCCGCCTCAGAGTCTTAATTTAGATCACTCCAACTGCGGAAAAGTAGTCTGTTTGACTTTTCAGTGCTGTTGTGTGCTCAGTCTATTCATCCTCCATCATGATGCCGTGTAGGACTTTGTGGTCAAGGGC
The DNA here is from genome assembly GCA_029875035.1 of Pomatoschistus microps. Taxonomy (NCBI): domain Eukaryota; kingdom Metazoa; phylum Chordata; class Actinopteri; order Gobiiformes; family Gobiidae; genus Pomatoschistus; species Pomatoschistus microps. The sequence continues at coordinate 9,858 of JAPMNZ010918133.1, forward strand.
GAGGCCGGCCTGATACCGATCTCAGTGACTCTTGACCTTAAGCGACTGCACCTCTCTTCTTGAGCAGCTTTTATTTAAATGGAAAGAGAAGCAGCGGCACAGGGTCCCCTTCATGTCGCACCAATGGGAGATGACAGCCAGCGCCGGTCACTGCAGCTTGACGTCTGCCTTCACCGGAGCCACAGAAAAGAGTCCAAAACACAGTCTACCCAAACTCGCTGCTGTATTGTAAGTTTATTTGATGATTATTCAGAGAGGAAATGCACTTAAGGCCCAAACAACCATGGGGACATTGGTCTTACCCAGTTTCTTAATCTTATAACCTGGCCAGAATGAGCGATTTTGTATTATCAAAAACAAAGCAGACAACAGGAACACAAAAACAACACAACATAAAACAAAAACAAGAAAGTACGACCCCAAAAACAGAACAGACAAAGACAAGACACACACACACAAAAAAATAATCTGATTGCTCATTCTAGCCAGGTTTAAGAAATGGATTAAGAAACTGGGAAAGAACAATGTGGGGACATTGGTTGTTTGGGCCTAAAGTGTATTTAATCCAGGCATGTCCAAACTCAGGCCCGGGGGCCAAATAAGGCCCTCGGTGTCATTTTATCTGGCCCTCTGCCATGCTAACCCAAAGTAGTTTTTTAGATCATAAACACAAGTTCACTTTGTCATCCACACAACTTCAGCTCAGCCAATATAGACCGTGTTCTAAAGCCTACTACATTGTTGAGTTTATTTTTACAAACTGTACTGACGTGGTTTTTGATTGTGTCACTTTCGTTAATGGAGCTAATGTAGCTGGTGAGATGGTGAACATTTGTCATTCAGCCAACTTCAGCTCTGTTGTAGATCATTGTAAAGCTCAGAACAGCCCGATGTCAATCAAAACAGTGTTTCAGTCCGTGATGTCGGCCCCTGGACTAGTCTGGTGAACTACATTGGCCCTCTTACTAAAAAGTTTGGACACCCCTATTTTTTTCCATCAGTTTCTGTAAGAGGGTGAATCAGATACAACCAAAACAAAATGCCTCAACATCACTTCTGGAATGAGATCCTTATGGGACTTTTGACAGTTTTGTTCGGAGTAGTGAAATATGGTGGTGACACACACTGAGATAGACCTAAAATATAATTGTGGCTCCCCGCCCTCTGACTCAAACACTCAAATTATCGCCTCATGTTTAGGAAAATCTCATTCATAAAGTGGCTTTGCAGTAACGTCCTTATATGGTGAACTGAAGGTGTGAGATCGAGGGTCATGAACTGCAGATTCTACCGAAAAATGTGACATCAGACCCCTGCTGGAGGGTTTTTGAATTGTTTTTTGATCATGTATATGTACATTTGCTCCAGATGCACAGTTAAAAGTACAATTTGACACACTCTTCTATAATGAGGCCCTCAGCATCCTCATCTCAGCACAAAAAAGCTACAAGTTCGCAGACTCAGAAGCTAAGCAGGACAGAACCTGGTTGGGACTGTGATGAGAGACCTCTGGGAACACCAGGTGCCACAGTGGGGCGCTGCATGAAGGTCTAAGGACAGTGATGATCCGGGACTTTTATGGACATTGATTATTATTTATGGACAATGGTCATCACGCTCCCTATGGATCAATAACTCCTATTTATTTATGTTATCATTGCATTTTCTGTGTTCTCTGATTTGTCGTTGGTGAACTTTGTTAAGTCCTAAAGGATGACTGCTGTTGTGATTTCCTGTACATTGCCAAATTGTTGTTGTGTCCTTAGCGTTAGGGACAGTGGTGTGAGTCAGGTGAGTTGTGATACTCTTAGGGGGTACAGTGGGTCGCAAGGCTGGGGTCGTGACGGGGTGAGGCCATTTGTGATCACGTCTTGGAAGACCACATCTAATAATTGAACCCAGACTGAGACAGCATCCATCCACAGGGACTCACTCACTCAGCAGGTGTGAACGTGATGTCAGACTAAAAATCTCACTTCAGGACAGAGGAGCTCACAAACAGGAGTGGCTGCTCACACATTCAGAGGTGTAGTTTGCCTCCCCTTTAATTGGCCTCAGAATAAAAAAGGGAATATAACATGATGTGATG
>JAPMNZ010918190.1:0-10642 GCA_029875035.1 Pomatoschistus microps
TAAAAAGTGACTATAGCAGTGTGTGCAGTCTAGTGCAGGGCATCATTAATTGACTTATTGTACAGTAGTAATTCCCCGCTTTTACCACCAGATGGAGGTGTTCTGTTGCTGTTTGCTATTTTTCCCAACCAAATTAAGCTTGCTGTAGTTGAAAGCATGTGGTTGTAATGAATGTCGCTGGAGGAACTACCAAAACTAAAACGGAGGCTACACTTTAGTTCAAACAGACCTAACACGGCTGTCGGCTGTTTTTCAGATTTATTTCTCTGTCAATCTGTGTTTTAGTCCGCTCCGTTCCCAACCCAACTTCTCTATGATAGACTCGGGAGATTTCTGGCTTGTCAGACTCAGGAACAGCAGCTGTTGTCTGTGGAAGAGATTCTGCCAAGTTTACTGAAAATATTGTTATTCTTACGGTTATGTCCTCTATAGGAGAAACTGTTGCCGTACGCGCTAAGAACCACTGTTACTATAGTTACCATTCAAACTGGAGGGGGTCACCGGCCCCATATGTGCACATAGACTTCTTCCATCTCTTAAGTTATTTACTGACTTCACTTACATTTCCTGTCTACTTGCATCTTCTTAGTTCTATGTCCATGCTTTAATTCACATGTTTATCAAGTGTTTTTCGAATTTTCATTCTTTCTGAGTGGAGTTTGCATGTTCTCCCTGTGTCTGCGTAGGTGTCCTGCAGGTACTCCGGTTTCCCCTACCACTAAAAATATGTACAATAGTTCTGGCATGTGCCTCCTGTACTGGCCCCTCCCATCTGTGTGTGGAGTGAGAGACAAATGCCCAAAAAAGTAACAAATTGTAAACCGCTTTGAGGCTCTGGTTAGAGTGAAAAGGCGGTATATAAATAAACATTACTTACTAATTATTTTAAAAGTAAAACATACATATGATTAAAAAGAAACAACAATATTTATCCAAACTATCTTTTTTAGCACAACCCCTCTGGTACCTCTAGTTCTGGGGTCTCCAACCTACAACATGGGGGTTCCAGTATCTTGTCACCTCATTTGCAAATAGTAATTTTATTCATTCATTCATTTTCAACCAAGTAAATATTCTCTAGATCATGTATTATAGACCCAATTACTACTTAACTACCAATTATCACATATTCATACTGTCGGGGGGTACTTGTTATAGCAGTGACAGAAGTGAGGCATTGTGACTGAGGTGGTTGGTTTCAGGCTGGAGTACATGGAGAAGAGCAAACACCTGCAGGACCAGCTGAAGGAGCTCAAGACCGAGATCGAGTCCCTGAAGCTGGAGGAGCAGCAGCAGCAGCAGCAGCAGCAGCAGGGCGGCCACTTCCACCCGGACCCCCGCGGATACCACCCAGAGCAACAATACGCTCCTCACAGTAACGTACGTACTCCAGGACAGGTCAATTCTACATGTATGTCTATAGTTTTTCAACAACATACTCCACACTTGAAAATGAAATTCCAAAGTTACGGACCAAATTGTTTCAAATCAGTGAAATTATGATAAATACTGTATGTTTGTGTGTTGTTCCTCTCTATTTGTTTTTGTGCTACATGAACCTTTTTGTGTGTCTGAGTTAAAGATTAGATAGAAACAAAAATAGGTACATGTCTGGACCTAACCCCACAGCCATACCAGACTATATCATACTATTCAAATTCAAATAACTTCATTAATTCGTGAAAATCTTAATTTGCAAAAGCACCAGTGGGGATTAAGCCCCGGCGATCCAAGATGGCGCCGTATTCAAATAAATGGTTTGTGCTCAGTGGTGCATGTGCCGGCACGGTCGCTGACATATTAGTGGAACTCGCCATATGACTCGCTATATTTGGGCATCGTCTGGTCCTCCCGGTTCTGCACGGTGGATGAACTCCCATGATGCGTTCCGCCAAATACACATGTGTGGCTCAAACGCATGTGCACAGAGGGAGATGGTAGAGCGGGAGATAGAGCGGGAGCCAAACGAGCAGAGTTTGTGGAACTAAAGTGTGGATTTAAAGAAAACCGAAGGATTTAAGAAGAAAAAAAGTTCAGGATGACAAGGGACACTAAAATCCCCACAAAATCTGACCTTTATGAAAGCTGTAGGTTCTCTGTCAGGTTCTCTGTCAGCTGAGATCGAGCTGTTTTAATTTACATTGAGTTCTATGGGGAAAATTTCTGGATAGCCCACGTGAATTTAGTCTGGTTTAGTACCGTGAGAATCCCTCGAGCACATGGGTTCTTCAGCTCCAAGCTAGTAATACCCTATCCAGTTATTATAATAGATCCATGGTGGGTATACATAAAAACACAAACAGAAGATATAAAATACAATAAAAGTACAGAAATGTAGCATACATACTATACTATACTAGTTTATTGTATGAAAATCCACAGCCGCAGTATGCAACAAACTAAAACAGCCACTTCTTTACTATACAATGCAATACTGTTACTATACACTACAATACATTACTGTGTGCTTTACTCGTATCTGTGCATTACCATACTGTTACTATACTGTTACTATACGGTTTTAACAATATTACTACTGATTCCATGTTTTGTCTTGCAGAGGAACTCGGCGTACATGTCACAAATGGCCTTTTACGAAGAAGTGTGAGCCACAAAAACGTATCCGTCTTCTACAGAAGTGACACTGTCCGAAATGTGTTTTTGCAGTAACTTTTGCCATATTTGCTTCACTAAACTGGACCTAGTGGCTTCTACACCTACATCCAACTACTCCGTGCCCTGTGGGATTATGTGCCTATTACTAAGCAGTTCCTCCTCATGTTTTGGTTTTTTAAAGAACCCGCGTATTTCTGAAGTTGGACAAAACTAATATTTAGTTTTTGAAAAGTTACTGTTTTGTTTGAAAATGTTGTTATATTCAGGCTTGTAGTGCTACTGTGTTAAAATCAGAGTATTTTTCTATCAAATGGACTGATGGTTTTGCAGTGACTCATGTGGATGGTCAAAAAAAATCAGTATTTGCTTTTGAATTTATTATTATTATTATTTTTACCTAGTCTGTAGTTCAATGTCCCGTCATCTTTATCGGCCATTAATGCACACTATGTATTATTTGTTAGCTGACGTTGCCATTTCATTTACTATTCTGTGCCTTAAATTGTTGTTAGATTTTATTTTTGTAATGTGTGTTTTTTTTGCCACACTTTGCTCTAATGCCTTTTGTTCATAGTTGCATTTCTCAGGACTGTTCAAAGACAATCACTCCATGTAAAAGTCTGTCTCCCCCTTTTTTCTCACCCACAAATGCAGTAGCCGTGTTTTTAATCTGCTTGTTTTTATCTTGCTCTATTACTTGAAACCGTTGATGTCGACTTTTGGCTCGTTGGAGTAAGTGGGAAAGGTAAAAGGTTGTGAACAAATCAGACCACAACATTCTGTCTTATTCTTAAGTAATCTTATCTTCTGCACAAGAGTCTCGGGGAGTCACTCTTTGACACTTTGGGGTGAAATCTGAGTGAGGCTAATCGACTTTTTCCACTTTTATGTCTGGAAAAGCAGATTTTAAAATATGACACAGGACAAAATACATGTGTGTGAAGACTTAGTAGCTTAGTGAGACGGATTTTACTACTAGCTCCATTTTTTGTGGTTTGGAAGTTTGGTACCCTAGCTTTAAACGGGACAAAATCGACTTTTCACAGCTTTTGACCTTGTTTTAAGCGTTTCTCTTTTGACATTTACATATTCAAAGTTGTTTTTCCGCGTGATTCCTACATGTTCAAGTTATATATTCTCCTCCACTATTGCACCTGTGACCATTGCAGAACTCCCACTGTTTTACTTCAGATTTTGTTTTTAAAATCTTAACTTGTGAGTTTTTACAGCAGTGTTGCGTAGGCATTTTTTCTCGAAAGAAAGCGATATTGAAGATTGCTAACTTGAGTACAGCGGCGGTGCATAAATGGGCAGAGAAGGGAGCCATACAGCAGGACTGAACACGGAAGTAGTTTCTTTTGTAGCACCATTTTTGCTCAATATTCAAATTTCAAATGTATTTAATTTATAATAATTAACCACGGTTTTCGTTCACTATCACTGTTTAGCAGACAGAAGCATGTCGTCTTTTAGTTTTGAGATAAATGTTTTTGTGTTTCAACATAATTTTTTCAGGGCTGCAAAGATGATCGTAGTAAGCCTGTTTTGTGTGACATAATTTCTCATTTCTGGGTTCAACGCTAAAAACTTTCACAAATGTTACACAAGAACAAAATAATGTGTACTGGCTTGAATTGATAAAAGCTCGTGCTAACGTAATGCTAATGTAATGCTAGTACAATGCTAACACGATGCTAACGCGAGTTTTACATAATGCTAACGTAATGCTAGCAACCGTTTGGTATAGCATCGCGGACTATGCTAAGCTAACATCAACAACTCTTAAAACAAAGAGAATAAGTAGTAGTTACATTATAAAATACATGAGAATAATAGACTATTTATATTTAGGGTTAGCCTGAACCTGGATGCCTTTATGCCTTTACAAAGCAGCCCCTATAGTCACACACATTAACAATCATGACTCAAAATATCCACTAAAATAAGCTTTATGGTCACAAAAACGTGTTCAAAGTCTCATCCTGTAAATATCATATCCAATCATCATATTACATCCCTAATTTGGTTCAAATATGTACAATAGAAAAAGCTAATATATCATCATCATTGCATCAAATCCAGATTTTTCTTTTTTTTCATGTTCTCCATTTATTTCAACACTAAATGAGAAGCAGTGTTCCTCCTGTCAATGTCGATATTTGTTGATGTGTCATGTATCATTGTTGTGCTTTTCATTCATATAAACTGTAAGATCCATCAGACCTTTAACACTTGTGCCTCTTTGTGTTGTGTTGATCACAGCTGGAGCTCATCTTCACAGTGAGGCTGGAAATAGCTTGTTGACCTTCAGGAAAAGCTTTTTGAAAGTCCTCAGCGGGAAACTCTGTCCTCTGCAGGACACAGACAGACATGCAACAGTTAAGTGTATTAGACCCATGGATCTAGATGAGGCCCCAGTGGTTTTGCTCTGGTGGGTGATGATAAACTGCTTTTACCAGTTTGAGATCCTAGGGGTGGAAAGTGGACTGGTAAATTACTTGTTTTCCAGTGGATTAACCATAAACCAGTTGCACACAATTGCTCGCTCTTCCTTTAAAACTACAAAAATAAGTCAAATACATCAGTGATTAAATAAAAGGCAAGTTTCTTTGTATAGCACAATTGAAATGTCATACTCAAGGCAACTCAAAAGTGTGATAAGACCAGATTATAAGCATTAAAATCATACAAGTAACATGTATAATCACAAAACATCAATTCAAAAGAAGATAATTAAAATAATCAACGATCTGTATGGATTTCACATGTTTAATCCCTGTGCTCCTCAGAATCCCAGTCCCTGTGAGTCCGAGTTTATTCATATAGCACTAACATGTCACGGATGTGCTTTGGTGTGAGTCCATGGAGAGACTTGTACACAAACAGTCAATATGTAATTTCTCAAGAATAGCGAGCAAAATGAATGGAGTAAAAAGTTATTTTGGTGTTAAAAATGTAGTAGAGTAAAAATTAAAGATGATTCCCCACAAATAACGACTTGGAATTCAACTACGTATAGAAACAGAAAAATATATAAAGACCAAGAAGATACTCTCAGACTTCTAGCGTTTAAAACCCAAATGACTAAAAAATAGATTGACATTTAAATGAGAAATTGTGCAAAACTTCTTCAACACCCACAGAATATATCCTGGAACTAAACCGAAAGAGGAGGCTGCCCCGGTTTTAAGGGACATCAGTGTAGAGTTAATGAGATTCACTTCATTTGAGCCCAAAGAGTCTTTCTCTCTCTATCCAAAGAAACTGCTCTACAGCCACATTTCTCCTGTGGCATTTGGGACATGGTCATTGTAGCCGCAGAAATGGGGCACTGGAACTTTTAGTGAATCAGAATTTCATTTTATCCCCTTTAGAAAGAGGCCACAAAGACCGGATACAGTGAAATCAGGTTCTGATGGGAGCCGAGAGGAGGCTTTTTGAACTCTCTGCAGCCGAGGCGTTTACTGCAGCAGATAATTAGATGCTGGAGTCTTGTCTCAGCAAAAAAGCAGGGATTTTAAAACTACTTTATTTTGAAAAGGTGAAAGGGCAAAGAGAGGTGATCCAGGAGAGAAAGGCTGATGAGGCAGAGGAAGTAACTGGAGAAAGTGTACGATTCAGATGGAGATGGCAATTCTGGGTTTTTTAGACGTATCCAGCTCACGATGCTTTACTATATTTTTATCTACCGTAACAGATACATTCCATCAAACAAGATCTGTTGGTGTGTTATTATTTATTTAATTCTATATTTGTGCTGCCGTCCCCTGCAATCAGACTGATCCCAGCGGCCACCAGTGCAACAGAGACACTGCAAGAACTAGTACAGAAGTACTAGTACAAGTAAAGTACAGAAAATAATAGTTTTTTTAAATATATATATATTTTTTTTATGAATAAAACCAACAAAGAAATATTCCAAGCTGAGAATAAAACTTCAAGGTTGTGGTCCTTTCTATTGTCTTTTCATTTTGGCCACACAGTTCCCCCTCTACTGCTGCGGCATTTTAATACTATTCTTAGATACTTTTTGAATAATCTATTATTTTGTTGTATTGGTATGGATGCATGTGTTTCTGCTGCTACTGGACACTGGAATTTCTCCCATGGGGATCAATAAAGTATCTATCTTAATACAAGAAATTCAAAGATAAAAACAAAAAAAAGAAACTTTAGTCCATAAATAGGAGATGACCAATGATGACCAATATTCCAAATAAATACAGGTTGTTCACCCATCGTCTGTACTTCAGTTAGCAGGTTTTCTCAACGTTTCGTCCTTAATCCACAAAAAATTCAAGGGAATAACAGCTCAACCGACACCTGCACTCCACCAGAGCAATCTCAGCAGGACAACAGTGACATGCTAATGAGGTAGGATCGTTAGACCCAGCAAGATCGTTAGACCTAGCGAGATCGTTGGACCTAGCAGGATTGTTAGACTTGCTCCCAGCCACATCTTTGCAGACCTTAGATGTGTTAACTTGAGGCTGAGCTTTAATCCGCTTGAAGTTCTCTCCCTCGAGTTCTTTGAATTAAGGACGAAACATCGGGAAAACCTGCTAACTGAAGTACAGACGATGTCCTTTGTTTTCAATATCCATAAATGTTAAGTTCATTTATGTCGTTGAATGTGGAGTGTCCTGGATCACCACCGCTACAATAATGGGAGCTCCGTATGTATCTGCTCGGCTTTGTGTCTGGGATAGAGCTCCCGATTATCGGCCGGCACCAGGGGATCCAGGCTCCAAATTGCTTCTTCTGTGATATTGATCCGTTCGCAGGGATCCGGGCGCTGTGCAGATGAAAGCACGGCCTCCTCTGCCTGCGCCCCGGTCAGAAGTTGGCGTTGCATGAATGAGTTTGTGGGAGAGCAGAGCGGTGTAATCCTCTGACCTGCTGTAAGGCGGAGAGAGCGCTGGGTTTAATGAACAATAGGAGAGCAACGGGCATTCACTCTCAGGACAAAACAGGACAAAAGCAGGACAAAAGCAGGACTCATGCATCGGTCTGAGTAAGAGACGTGTTCAGAGATTAATCAGATCTTCAATGGTTGGATTAATGTTACAGTGACCGGGTTTTACAGAATAGAGTGGTCTGAAAACACAACGCTTTATTATACTTTTTGATTTGCAGAGGAGTTGACTTTATTTGAGACTCAATTCAGTGTATTTTTGTGTAACTGTCGATTCACCAACAACAGATCAGAGAATCAAACAATCATAACAAACATGTAGAAGCGGTTTGTCCATTGGGAGCGAGGTGGCCATAAATGTCCTGGACTATCACTGTCTTCAGACCCTGCATCTGCAAGGAACTACTCAAAAACCCAGTTGGATTGGGTAGGCCCGCATTGAGAGAGTGATCCGCTCCCACTGACAGATAAACTTTAGATCCAGGACTGAGGCTTTATATCCAGGACTGAGACTGAGGCTGTAGATCCAGGACTGAGGCTGTAGATCCAGATCTGAGGCTGTAGATCCAGGACTGACGCTGTTGATTCAGGACTGAGGCTGTAGATCCAGGACTGAGACTGTAGATCCAGATCTGAGGCTGTAGATCCAGGACTGAGGCTGTTGATCCAGGACTCTGTAAATCCAGGACTGAGGCTGTAGATCCAGGACTGATGCTGTTGATCCAGGACTGATGCTGTTGATCCAGGACTCTTAAGATCCAGGACTGAGTAACTTTGAGCAACAGTGAAGTCTCTGGTTTATTATCAGTTAAAATGTGTTTTATTTCATCAACAGGAATAATCAGTGTTACAGCTTAACAATTATCATTAAACCATCACCTTATCCAACAAGATTTCCAATATCTGATGATAATAATAATAATCACTGTCATTATTCCTATATATAAATTGTACATATTCAGAAAACTAAGAATAGTTTAACACTAGGGCTAGGATTGAAATGCAGAAAATTAGAATATTCTCCATTCTACATCTGATTGTGTTCAAACTGTTGGATTCTCTGATCTGTTACTGGCAAATCAACACTATAAAGTTATCTGAGACGACCGCTGTTGTGATTTAGGACTATACATAAATACATAGAATTGAGTTTTTTCTGTCCGAGAAAAACTTAAAAGAAATTAACAAAATTCAAATACATTGCAACACGTCTGATGCAATGTACCAAAGGCAAAGCCACTGGGAATAACTAAACTCAGTGATACAGTCTGAATTTCCTTTCCCTCCATCTATATTCTATCTATATACAGTAAATCCTATCTATATAAATCTTATGTGTTTTTGAGCCTTATTAAGTCCACGGTGAAGCTCCCGTACCTCCGCACCATCGATCCCCGGCTCCCACGGGCCTCAGCCTCGGTCATATTGATTTGTGAAGCTCATACGACTGCGATGGGTTTCATTCTGAAGCACATCAGCCGCTCTGCTCCCGTTCGTCAACATCGTCCATTTAGGACCAGAGAGGGTTTTTGACACGGGACGATTCCTCAACACAACAGCCTGAAGCCATGAGACAAAACACACACAAAAACACGTCGCACACAGGTCCAGGGAACTCGGGGAAACTGTCTGTGTTTGCTCTGATCGATGTAGTTTAAGCAGCTTTTGGTCAAATAAGTATGATTTGGTAGGATTTTCATTTGATATTACATTTATTAGTAAGGATCTTTTGATAATATGAGTTTAAAGAAGCTAGTTCTGCTTAATTACTACATGTTTTGGAGGTTAGACTTCTGTGTTGGTCAGAGGAGACTCGTGATGGTGTGGCCTGTCTCTTCTCTGGGCAGATCCAGATGTGGCCATTCTTGCAGGTGAAAGCCAGATCCTGTGAGACCTTTGACGCTGTGCAGGGGAGGTCCTGGTTAATACTGTGATGGGAGACCTCTGGGAACACCAAGTGCCATAGTGGGGCGGCTGTAAAGTGCTAAACTGTTGTGTCCTTCACCCACATTGCCTAGAATGAATCTGGTGAGTGTGAATGGATGGTGGTGGTCAGAGGGGCCAATGGCACAGACTGGTTGCCCTGCTTCTGTCACGGTGCCTCAGGACAGCTGTGGCTAAAGTAGTAGTTTAGTAGTCGTGAAAGTATAATGGGTGTCTTTGAGTGCCAAAAAAACCCCAATTAAAAGAAAAAAAATAAATTATAATTAGATTCATCAAAATGTCCATGTTCCTCCACCTCGCTGTAGTCTCTTGAGAAGTGAGTCCCATTTATGAGCCAAGGTATAGGCCCCTTCGTCTCTGTTGATGGTCCGGGCTTCCTGCTTCCTTGGCCTCTATAACCTTGATATAGATCCTGTCAATCTTCCGCGGCTCCAGTCTCTCCTTTCCAGTTCTACAAACGCTTCTGTCTCTTTTACTGGGGTATGTCACTTGTGCAGGTTGAAAATCACTGTGATGTTATCGATTCACCGACAACAGATCAGAGAATCAAACAGTTCCAACTCAGGAAATGCAATAAAAACAAACACTTAGAAGCAATTGGTCCACATATGTCCATAAATGTTCATAAATGTAAGGTCCTGGATCATCATTGTCCTTAGATCCTTCTGCATCGGCAAGAAACCCAGTGGGAATTAATAATGATCTGCTAATAATTCTTTTGATATTCACATACTGCTCAGTACATTATCATAAATAGGCATCATACTAAGTCTTCTGAGACCATTGCCAATCTTGCGTGGAAACAACATGACAGATCTCACCTGGTACCATTGGGGAAAAGCATCACGTTTGTGTCATTTGTTCAGCGTCTGTAAAAGTCAAGGTCCTTGTCTGAGATCTGTGCTCATCTGTCAGAGAGGCCACGGCTGCAGACAACAACAAATGCACTCGCCGTATCTTTCATTCACTCCACCGGTCCCACATGCGTCCTCCGGGTAAATATGGACTCAAAGCTGGGGCCCCTACAGTCAGGCTTCAAATGTTGGTATTTGGCCGTATTTTGAGGAGATTTTAGATCAGGGGTCACCAACCTTTTTGAGACCAAGAGCTACTTCTTGGGTACTGATTAATGCGAAGGGCTACCAGTTTGTTACACACTTAAATAAA